>JAHPZR010013038.1:0-16632 GCA_019787425.1 Platygyra sinensis
AAAAAAAACCATCCAGCATCAAAATGTCCATGAATAGATAACATGGCCAGTAAAATAAGTCATATGGTGAGCATATTGAGTGATTTCGAATAGTAAACAACTTCGTGCGCTCGGGGTAGGGTTGCTGTGTGATCGTTTTAGCCAGCGGTGGTCGTTAATCAGTCAGGCTATCTGTGATTTTCCACACTTACTGTTATTATAATTTCAATCCGTGCGGTATTTTTGTGAATATAACGTCATTTAAGGCTGGTTCTCATTAACACATAAGCATAAGCATAAGTCGACATACGCAAACGCAGTAAAATGTTGCTAATTAGCGCCTTTTGTTGGAAATTTCCCAAATAAAAGGTGCTAATTATCAACATTTTACTGCTTCTGCCTATGTCGGCTTATGCTCATGCTAACCAGCCTTTACTCCAAATTTCAACGAAAAATTGGAGCAAGGAAAATTAATGGCGGCCGTAGATTCACGGAAATAAAGGTCTAATAAAACGTGCGTTCTATACTTCGTAATTGATTGAAATTTGGCAAGATATCCAGGGAAGAGCTATTGTGCACGAAAATGTAAAAGAAAAAAGGGAGCTCGAAAATTTGATCATAGGGGCACTTTAAATTACACTGCTCTCAGCCAATCAGAATCGAGTACGGTTTTCATGTATATTGTTATACCAGTAACTATATGAAGGCTTGAGCAACTAAGGATTTACACTACTCGTCTTAAAAGCTCGAGCAATTTTGGGAGAATTTGCAAATAGCATTCGTAGCGCAAATCCTAATCTCAAGTGTTATGGAAATTCATGTGATAAGTATATTTGCCGCCAATGGAATAAGAACATTACACTCGCCACCTGCAAAACCGTTTTTGTTTCCCATCGTATCTACTGTACAGAACAGCTAGGGGTTTTTTTTAATAATTATTTTAAGTCTAAAAGTCCTAAGTGTATGTAAACAGGGCTATATATAAAAAAGGGTTAATACTATTGGTAAGATGACCAACTGTGTTTTCAGCTGCGGCTTGTAGTGTAAACCATCATTAACCCTAGGTTTGTGGAATGATAGTTTTAAAAATTTGTTGTTAGTCCCTAAATCAGAGCCAAAACTTCAAATACGCCTTTTTTACTTTAACCTGCCTGTTTCCCACACTATTCGGCTTTCGATCCTTCATTAGCACGTGCATTTCAGTTCTTTCATTACAGTCTAACATCTCGCATTTCCTAATTTTTAATTTTCAATCTACATGCACGCGAGACAATAATGAGTAATAATTTAAGTCCAAACACGACTTCATAAAGCTAAAAAGCTAGACAAAAGGACAAATTTAAAAGATTAAACAAATAAACAGTGGGTCCTTAATTACAATCTCAAAATTAATTAAGTCGCACAAAACAGAAGGGAAACTGCGCTTGGTTGTGTTATCAGCGACATGCTGTGAAATTCGACGTTAACTGCTAAATTCAAGCTGACCAGCGTCAGTTCTGGTCTGAACTAACCGGATCTCTACAGCGACTTCAACTTTCTGATCACACAAGAACAATGCCAAACAGCACTGGAAACGGAAACTTCACAAGCAAACTGGACCAAACACACAACCCATCACTCGGTATACTCGAATTGCTTTTAGCTTTAAATATTTTTTTATCCATCACCGCATCTCTGGGCAATGCTCTGATCCTTGTTGCTCTTCATAGAGTCTCATCTATTTATCCTCCGACGAAACTCTTCTTTCGATGTCTGGCGGTCACTGATTTTTGTGTTGGACTAATTGCACAACCACTCTTTGCAACCTTCATCCTGCTTATCATAACAGAGGTAAAAGGGAACGTTTTTAGCTTTGTTCACGAATCGTATAACATTTTAACTTGGATTTTGAGTGGAGTATCGCTCTTAACGTCAGCCGCAATAAGTGTAGACAGACTTCTCGCGCTGTTGTTGGGACTGAGATATAGACATGTTGTAACATTAGCGCGCGTTCGAGTAGTTTTAATTTGTTTTTGGTTAGTTACTGCTTCAGCTGGAACGATCAGGCCTTTGAGCGGAGATATCTTCTTGATAGCAGTGTCTGGTCTCTTCATGTTTTCCCTGCTAATTGTGATTTTCTGTTACACGAGAATCCGCTTCAAACTACGACATCAACAAACCCGCCTACAAAATCATGTCAGTCCCCAAGGACAACCGACTGGAGGAGGGATTCCAGTGAACATAGCAAGGTACAAAAAGTCAGTCTCTAGTATTTTGTGGGTGCAGCTTGCATTAGCTGGCTGTTATGTTCCCTGGAGCATTCTGGCCTTGTTGTTTGTCATCGGAATAGAAGAAAATGTCCTAGCTTGGATAGCCACAGAGACTCTACTCTACCTTAATTCGTCTTTAAACCCGATCTTGTATTGTTGGAAGATCAAAGAAGTGAGACGAGCAGTGAAGGTCACAATCAAACAGCTTACCTGTTTTTAGCTAATACTTCAACGACACTTTAAACAGCGGATAAATCATCTTCCGTAGACAAGAATCATAAAGGTTGAAAAAAAAAACTTTTTTGTTTTGGTGGCAGATTAATTAAGCACAAAAACTTCAGCCTTTTGGGGAATGATCATTGCACCATCCATGTTGCAGTACTTTTAAAGCAAAACATCAACTTTGTTTGAACTTTAATTTAATGCAATAATATGTAAAGCAAACGACGAGAGCACTCTAATAAAACTACATATATGAACGCTAGGATAAGATGAAGAGTGGTAAGTTTAAGTTCAGAGCCTTTATCAAGTGCTACTTATTCCACTGAATTATGACTACCTCTTTGCTTTAAGCGATTTGAAGAAAACTTAAAACATCACGAAATTTAAGTGACGCGAACAATAGGGAGTCGCGAAAATAACATGACGAGAAAATTTAGTGACTTACTTTATGTCAATAATTCAAGATAGAGTGAGTCTGTTGCCACTGAAACGTTGACAAAATCATATTTTGAACTTTTCACCACTGCTTTCTATCTCCATGATTCAAGTACAAGCATGAACTGCTGATGGACTTTGTGAGAACTGCTGTTGTTACTGTTGACATATAGTCCCACAGTTGCGTTTTTTTTAAATTTTGACGTTATTGTTCCTGCGATAAATTCGGTTTACTAAATTTAAGGTTTAGTTAAAAGTAACATCGCCAAGGAAATAAAATGTGCGTTACTCAAAAACGCGAAGTTAAAGTATTTCAAAATACAAAATGTTCGTAGAATCGCGGATTTTAAGTGTTGCGAAATATGCGCGCCTCAAAATCGCGACATAAGCGTGTCGCGAAAATTTCGTGTTACAAGGTACGTACATCACAACATGGGTTCCTAATTCTAACGTGGTTTATTCTAATCTACAATGGCCGGCCGTTCTTTATTATATCTCCGTATGCCACTCACTATCCATTCTGTAGCAGATATTTTATTATCACTCAAATGCATGTTAATAAAAACAAGGTCTTCTAAACTTTCCTGATTGCACGTGTCTAAGAGTGTGTTAAATGACCTCTAACTTGCGCGCTCTTCATGCGTAATGAAACTGTTTTATTGGTTTTAGGCGGCACGGCGCGTCTGTGGACCGACACGGACTACGTATTAAATGAATGGCGGAAAAAATGCCGGATGAAATTGATTAAGAAAAACCGAAATTTCAAAAAATTGCAAACTGTGATTTTACATGTGAAAATACTCATTAAGTCATTTTGGACTTTCTTTGTGCCTCTGTCCGACACAACATCCGGATGGCCATACATTTCTTTGCAATTATAAATTTTGACATTTTCAAATGGCTGTGTCTTGCTTACTATTGGGTCTATTTTCATCAAAGTTGGGGATTTTGTGACACTTGGTCTGCACCTTATGACTATGTGGATCAATAGTTGCTAATCCCATAATTTACAGACTCGTACCTAGGCCTTCACGGTATGAAATCAGGCAATGGCTAGTTGACTTCCTTTCAGTGTACTCGGAGGGCCTGAAGCCTAGTAACCATGTGTAAAATCAAATTGGAACAATAACACAAATCAGTTTCCACTCAGCTACTCTCAAGAACTTTCACTTACTTTTCGGCTGTAAATTATCCAGCCGCAGAGCAAACCAGCCACGAAACACCACCCAGTTTTGCTTTAAATCGAAATTTTGATTTGAGAAAATGGTAAACAAACATTACTCGTCTATTTCTGCGATAATTACGACAACGGAGAGCGGCCACAAGCACAATTAAGGTATATCCCCTGGACTGCATCACCGTGGTTCGCAGTTTTCGTGAGGCGACCATGTTGATTTTTTCACCTAATGATTTGAAATGAGCCATGAAATAAGAAAATAATTCGATACGTTCAGTGCGACCTTCATCTGTCATTGTTTTCTTCGGGTGCTTTTTCGAGCGCAAGCAAAAACAAACAAAGGTTTCCCATTGTATTCTAAGACTTTGGGAAAACCATCCTATCAAAAAACAAGAAACTCGTAACTTAATGTGGTTTTCAGTTTCTTGACTCGACCGACCAAAGACACAGTGTAAAAGTTCGACATTTTTCACTAATTATAAAGCAAAATTGCTTTACGAACTTCTTCCCCTCTACATTATTGGCAACACTTTTGTGATTACTCACTCAAACAGAACGACAAGCACTTCAAACACCTGCAGAACTAAACAAACACCACAGCACCCGATGTCAACTGCTTTTTGAAAAGGTTCAATAAACTTAACTGGAAAACTTTTGCGCAAAACCCCCTCATTTAATTTACAACAAAATTAAAATGGCGCTGTGATGTGTTCAGAGAAGTTCACTAAGGACGCACCACGGGATTGGTATTTCTAAGTCATTTTACATCCCTCCACATGCAAAATTCTAAAAAAGTGTGTGCTATAAAGGTGATATTAAATCTGTACCACGATAGCTCTTGCTTGCAAACAAGTATACAAATTTTCATTTCGCTTCCATGTTGTGTACAACATTATTGTTATTGCTGGGAAGAAAGTCTTGAATTATGATCTTAAATATCTGATTTTCTGGGGATTAAAACGTGCAGGATATCAAATAAGAGTACAGCAACTTAATTCAATACACCTGTTGGGAAATGTGTCATGAACTCAAACAGTGATAGCTGTGATTCGCCAAGAAAAGAAGACTATATCATCCTTCGTGCGCGTCAGGAGCAGTAGTTCTGTGTTTTCCTAAGGCTTTTCACACCTGTGTCTAAAACACACAACTGTTGCGAGTTCGTTTACTTTGGAATCGTCGAATGGCTCAGAGCAGGCCAATGGGAGCGAAGCACGTTGTTAAAAAGGACTGCATGGGGATGCTGGAAATCAGTTATGAGTCAAATTCTCAGCTATCGGTTTACATTTCAACACGTATCAGCTGCTATCAGTAAAAATTGCCGGCCTTATAGCGTTATATCGCAAGTGACCGAAATATTTATTATATTTAACCAACTGATTTACCCTAAAATATTGCCCCATTTATTTTGTCATGAATTAGCTAGCTAGATCTCGTCTACCCTCTTTTAATAACAGGTAACCGGAAGTGGACAAACTGTCTCACCGTAACCATCGTAGTTGCTATGATCATCCACCAGTATAATCTCCTTCAAATATTCCGGCGGCGACCGGGCTAGCACTGTGTGCACAGTTCGTAAAAGAGTCGACCAAGCTTCGTTGTGAAAAATAATGACAACGCTGGCGCGAGGAAGCTTAGTTGGGTACTTGATACTCAGGCACCTGTGAAGGAAAACAACCGGAAATAAATTAGCAATGTAGCGTGACACGACTACAAAGTTGGCTTGTAATTTGCATATTCGAATTACGTAAATCTTGGCTTTGAAGAACTGAAAGTTGGAAGCAAACGAATTAGAAATGCGTTTTTTTTTTTTATTGGAGTTAAGAACTGACGAATTTATGGATTAAAGAATTTAAAATTCGGAGTCAAAATAAAATTTCAGCTTAATACATGTAGCAAAATATAGCCTTTAGAAACATCGCACGGCTGTCGATGTATTTGTTTATTTGATGCAGAAAATGTAGACACTCGAAGCATATTAATCAACATTTAGTTCCGATAATCGGAAGAATGCTATCTTGTATAACTTTCTTGTTGCTTTTGCGTGCCTTGCTAAGGTAAATCTCGATCTGGTTGTATCCTTTGTTGCCGATCGCCTACTGTTTTGTCTTCGATCTGTAAGAACCACCAGCATCATCAATTCAACGACAGTGTAAACATTGCATAGTCAAAGATGACCACCTTGAAATGTGTCGTCTATTATAAAAACGTTCACTTCTACCGCTAAAACATTCGAATAAAGTAAACTATATTCAAAATTACGCCAAAATATTTTCAAACAACCACTATTTGATCTTTGATCGCCGTAAAACAGGTTGATAAATATTTTATACCGGCATCAGTTTTGTGGCTATTGAGCGAACTATAGCCGGAAAATTGCTTCGCCGCTGGAAGAGTCAAAACTATGAAGAACAACAAAGTGCTCGAGACAATTAAGTTACGATATTAAAAGCAATGATCTTCTAGAAAAAGTGACATTTGGTTCTTATTAACTTACTCTCGCGGTCGATTATCAGGGATGGCTCTCTCCAATGAAATCTTAGCGCTTGCCAATTCATTGAAACTGTATTTTTTGTAGCCCTCCTTTTCCTTGCTCTGTTCGGCAGGATCATCTTTGTTGTTATAAACTGCTATCCCTTGTTCTCCCGGTCCAGCGGGAACAGGGGGAATCCTCGTCACGTAGAAAGACCTGAAGTCTTCGATCGACAATTCGAGTGAGGTTTCCGAAGCAAGCCCGGGCTTCCATGCTTGAGGAAGTTGATTCTTCGCTTGTGAGAATTCGACGTTTAAACGGTTCGTATAACTCAACAGTATTAACTCTATTGTCAGCCAAACGCCTGAAGTGAAGAAAATTGTCACGACCACATATCGTCTCCTGGTTGAATAAATCATTTCTACAGATGGTCATTTCATTCGAGAAGCATTGTTCCGCTTAAACAACCAGATCGCCGTGTGCCAAATAACTCACACGGAACAGCAAATCCCAAATTTGTTGAAGCGCCAACTCACAATATAATGAAGTGCTTTCAAGATCTTGAAAAATTAAACCGTAGAACGAAATAAAAACTGGTCCATGTTGTCCCTCCTCTCTCTTGTCAACAGATTGCTTGTGGCTTTGAGAATCGAGAGCGAAAAGTATGCCAACTGACAGCCGTCTACTTTAATACGCAAGAGTAACCTCTGTTCCGCCGTCGACACTATCGTTGAAAAACCATAAA
This sequence comes from Platygyra sinensis, assembly GCA_019787425.1. NCBI lineage: Eukaryota > Metazoa > Cnidaria > Anthozoa > Scleractinia > Merulinidae > Platygyra > Platygyra sinensis. The sequence goes on from JAHPZR010013038.1 coordinate 7,278, forward strand.
ACGAAAATCCCAGATTAATGTCAACGACTGTTCTTAACGATGAACTTTTGGACAGATATTTTAACTGTACATATTTTCCTGATCGGCGCTTGTCTGCCAATAGCCTGCGAACGCAGACGTATTTCCGGCTGTCGGTTGTCTCCACCGAAAATAACGTCTGCGAACTCGAGCCGCGAGAACGATTTCCGTGACGTCAGCGCTCAAAAACCAATTACATTTCACCTTGCATATCTGAAGAGGTAACACACAGAGATCGTGCGTGGAACTCTCGCAAACGCGTGTTAAAAAATTGCAGAGGATGAGTTCAGGGAAGTTTTCGGGTTTGATAGGCTCAATAAGCATCAAGAGGAAGCCTTGCGATTTGTTTTTGAATCGACGAGCGATGTTTTTGTGAATCTTCAGCTGGAGAAGTCTGTTGTATTTCAGGCTTTGCGGCCTATTGTGTATTCTTGTGTGGATTCAACTCGTGAGAAGAACATTGTAATTGTTGTTTCGCTGCTGATTAACCCGATGAAGGACAGAGTCAGCCGCTTAAATTCATCAGTAGAATAAGCGCAATATCGCACTCAGTGATGTCAGGTCCGTGTTAGAGATCAGGGCAGTTGAAAATGGTAGAGTAGACAGGCTTAACACGACTCCCACTGTATCGTGATGTGAGAAGAAAACAACCTAAAACATTTGCCAAACAAGATCATTATACAGCATCCTAGAATTTAATTCCAACACAGTAATCTGACGGTTACAAGACACTAACGCCTGTTTGATGCTAGTAATGCAACAAAATAATGGAGGTGCACTCTTCTAAGAAACTACAATAGCCTTGAAAGGACTCGGATATGAGACCTGCGTAACCGTCCGTGATAAACATCATGAAAGAGTATCCTGTAAGGTCACCACAGGCTAATAAACAAAAGGTCACGGTAACAGAGGATCGAAGGCCACTGATCCGACCGATTCAATAGTTGCAACATAAATGAGCCAATAAACTTAAACAAAATTTGCCACAGAGGTAGCAAACACAACGGCATTAAGATTCTACTTTACTATCGGGACTCTCCCCGAAAAGCCCAGAAGGGTTTGCTGAGAGTTCCTGTCCTTAGTCTACTCTAATGAAATACTGTAACTTACACTATAATGAAATGGACAAATAAAGATTGATTGACTTAAAGGCTCCACTGAGAAAATAAATTATTCCGTTGAGCAGATCGAAAGGCCATAATTCACTAAGAGGCTAACGTTTGCGGGCCTGCATGTTACTTTATACAAATGTAGCACAATAAAGAATCAACCAATTTGCTGAGAGAAATATACAGAGAACCACATTTCATAGGAAAGGTAAACTAAGACATCTTTGTTAGAGCTGAAACTCAGGTCACAGATATGTCACATCACGCGCGAAAGTGTCGTGCTTTGATTATAAACGGACAGATCGACCTCAGTTGAACGCAGAATCAGTGAGTGAATGCCCCCTGTATTTTTTCCACACGTTTTTATCTTTTCTTCACTGGAAACTTTTGCCTTGCAAAGCAAACAAACCTCGGAAGTTAAAATCTTCTTCGGTGTTTCGATGGCGCTCAAAGCTCATTGCGAACAAATTCATGATTCTAAAATTATCACCGGCTCCCGCGGCGTCGCGCGTGTATGCGAGTATCACATTCTATCGGGGAATCTTAATGGTCAACAACAAAACAAAAGTTTTGACGTCACGGAAATCAATCTTTGACTCGAGTTCGCAGACGTTATTTTCGGCGGAACCAGTGACAGCCGGAAATACGTCTGCGTTCGCAGGCTATTGGCAGACAAGCGCCGATCAGGAAAATATGTACAGTTAAAATATCTGTCCAAAAGTTCATCGTTAAGAACAGTCGTTGACATTAATCTGGGATTTTCGTTTTATGGTTTTCAACGATAGTGTCGACGGCGGAACAGAGGTTACTCTTGCGTATTAAGTAGACGGCTGTCAGTTGGCATACTTTTCGCTCTCGATTCTCAAGCCACAAGCAATCTGTTGACAAGAGAGAGGAGGGACAACATGGACCAGTTTTTATTTCGTTCTACGGTTAATTTTTCAAGATCTTGAAAGCACTTCATTATATTGTGAGTTGGCGCTTCAACAAATTTGGGATTTGCTGTTCCGTGTGAGTTATTTGGCACACGGCGATCTGGTTGTTTAAGCGGAACAATGCTTCTCGAATGAAATGACCATCTGTAGAAATGATTTATTCAACCAGGAGACGATATGTGGTCGTGACAATTTTCTTCACTTCAGCGTTTTGGCTGACAATAGAGTTAATACTGTTGAGTTATACGAACCGTTTAAACGTCGAATTCTCACAAGCGAAGAATCAACTTCCTCAAGCATGGAAGCCCGGGCTTGCTTCGGAAACCTCACTCGAATTGTCGATCGAAGACTTCAGGTCTTTCTACGTGACGAGGATTCCCCCTGTTCCCGCTGGACCGGGAGAACAAGGGATAGCAGTTTATAACAACAAAGATGATCCTGCCGAACAGAGCAAGGAAAAGGAGGGCTACAAAAAATACAGTTTCAATGAATTGGCAAGCGCTAAGATTTCATTGGAGAGAGCCATCCCTGATAATCGACCGCGAGAGTAAGTTAATAAGAACCAAATGTCACTTTTTCTAGAAGATCATTGCTTTTAATATCGTAACTTAATTGTCTCGAGCACTTTGTTGTTCTTCATAGTTTTGACTCTTCCAGCGGCGAAGCAATTTTCCGGCTATAGTTCGCTCAATAGCCACAAAACTGATGCCGGTATAAAATATTTATCAACCTGTTTTACGGCGATCAAAGATCAAATAGTGGTTGTTTGAAAATATTTTGGCGTAATTTTGAATATAGTTTACTTTATTCGAATGTTTTAGCGGTAGAAGTGAACGTTTTTATAATAGACGACACATTTCAAGGTGGTCATCTTTGACTATGCAATGTTTACACTGTCGTTGAATTGATGATGCTGGTGGTTCTTACAGATCGAAGACAAAACAGTAGGCGATCGGCAACAAAGGATACAACCAGATCGAGATTTACCTTAGCAAGGCACGCAAAAGCAACAAGAAAGTTATACAAGATAGCATTCTTCCGATTATCGGAACTAAATGTTGATTAATATGCTTCGAGTGTCTACATTTTCTGCATCAAATAAACAAATACATCGACAGCCGTGCGATGTTTCTAAAGGCTATATTTTGCTACATGTATTAAGCTGAAATTTTATTTTGACTCCGAATTTTAAATTCTTTAATCCATAAATTCGTCAGTTCTTAACTCCAATAAAAAAAAAAAACGCATTTCTAATTCGTTTGCTTCCAACTTTCAGTTCTTCAAAGCCAAGATTTACGTAATTCGAATATGCAAATTACAAGCCAACTTTGTAGTCGTGTCACGCTACATTGCTAATTTATTTCCGGTTGTTTTCCTTCACAGGTGCCTGAGTATCAAGTACCCAACTAAGCTTCCTCGCGCCAGCGTTGTCATTATTTTTCACAACGAAGCTTGGTCGACTCTTTTACGAACTGTGCACACAGTGCTAGCCCGGTCGCCGCCGGAATATTTGAAGGAGATTATACTGGTGGATGATCATAGCAACTACGATGGTTACGGTGAGACAGTTTGTCCACTTCCGGTTACCTGTTATTAAAAGAGGGTAGACGAGATCTAGCTAGCTAATTCATGACAAAATAAATGGGGCAATATTTTAGGGTAAATCAGTTGGTTAAATATAATAAATATTTCGGTCACTTGCGATATAACGCTATAAGGCCGGCAATTTTTACTGATAGCAGCTGATACGTGTTGAAATGTAAACCGATAGCTGAGAATTTGACTCATAACTGATTTCCAGCATCCCCATGCAGTCCTTTTTAACAACGTGCTTCGCTCCCATTGGCCTGCTCTGAGCCATTCGACGATTCCAAAGTAAACGAACTCGCAACAGTTGTGTGTTTTAGACACAGGTGTGAAAAGCCTTAGGAAAACACAGAACTACTGCTCCTGACGCGCACGAAGGATGATATAGTCTTCTTTTCTTGGCGAATCACAGCTATCACTGTTTGAGTTCATGACACATTTCCCAACAGGTGTATTGAATTAAGTTGCTGTACTCTTATTTGATATCCTGCACGTTTTAATCCCCAGAAAATCAGATATTTAAGATCATAATTCAAGACTTTCTTCCCAGCAATAACAATAATGTTGTACACAACATGGAAGCGAAATGAAAATTTGTATACTTGTTTGCAAGCAAGAGCTATCGTGGTACAGATTTAATATCACCTTTATAGCACACACTTTTTTAGAATTTTGCATGTGGAGGGATGTAAAATGACTTAGAAATACCAATCCCGTGGTGCGTCCTTAGTGAACTTCTCTGAACACATCACAGCGCCATTTTAATTTTGTTGTAAATTAAATGAGGGGGTTTTGCGCAAAAGTTTTCCAGTTAAGTTTATTGAACCTTTTCAAAAAGCAGTTGACATCGGGTGCTGTGGTGTTTGTTTAGTTCTGCAGGTGTTTGAAGTGCTTGTCGTTCTGTTTGAGTGAGTAATCACAAAAGTGTTGCCAATAATGTAGAGGGGAAGAAGTTCGTAAAGCAATTTTGCTTTATAATTAGTGAAAAATGTCGAACTTTTACACTGTGTCTTTGGTCGGTCGAGTCAAGAAACTGAAAACCACATTAAGTTACGAGTTTCTTGTTTTTTGATAGGATGGTTTTCCCAAAGTCTTAGAATACAATGGGAAACCTTTGTTTGTTTTTGCTTGCGCTCGAAAAAGCACCCGAAGAAAACAATGACAGATGAAGGTCGCACTGAACGTATCGAATTATTTTCTTATTTCATGGCTCATTTCAAATCATTAGGTGAAAAAATCAACATGGTCGCCTCACGAAAAACTGCGAACCACGGTGATGCAGTCCAGGGGATATACCTTAATTGTGCTTGTGGCCGCTCTCCGTTGTCGTAATTATCGCAGAAATAGACGAGTAATGTTTGTTTACCATTTTCTCAAATCAAAATTTCGATTTAAAGCAAAACTGGGTGGTGTTTCGTGGCTGGTTTGCTCTGCGGCTGGATAATTTACAGCCGAAAAGTAAGTGAAAGTTCTTGAGAGTAGCTGAGTGGAAACTGATTTGTGTTATTGTTCCAATTTGATTTTACACATGGTTACTAGGCTTCAGGCCCTCCGAGTACACTGAAAGGAAGTCAACTAGCCATTGCCTGATTTCATACCGTGAAGGCCTAGGTACGAGTCTGTAAATTATGGGATTAGCAACTATTGATCCACATAGTCATAAGGTGCAGACCAAGTGTCACAAAATCCCCAACTTTGATGAAAATAGACCCAATAGTAAGCAAGACACAGCCATTTGAAAATGTCAAAATTTATAATTGCAAAGAAATGTATGGCCATCCGGATGTTGTGTCGGACAGAGGCACAAAGAAAGTCCAAAATGACTTAATGAGTATTTTCACATGTAAAATCACAGTTTGCAATTTTTTGAAATTTCGGTTTTTCTTAATCAATTTCATCCGGCATTTTTTCCGCCATTCATTTAATACGTAGTCCGTGTCGGTCCACAGACGCGCCGTGCCGCCTAAAACCAATAAAACAGTTTCATTACGCATGAAGAGCGCGCAAGTTAGAGGTCATTTAACACACTCTTAGACACGTGCAATCAGGAAAGTTTAGAAGACCTTGTTTTTATTAACATGCATTTGAGTGATAATAAAATATCTGCTACAGAATGGATAGTGAGTGGCATACGGAGATATAATAAAGAACGGCCGGCCATTGTAGATTAGAATAAACCACGTTAGAATTAGGAACCCATGTTGTGATGTACGTACCTTGTAACACGAAATTTTCGCGACACGCTTATGTCGCGATTTTGAGGCGCGCATATTTCGCAACACTTAAAATCCGCGATTCTACGAACATTTTGTATTTTGAAATACTTTAACTTCGCGTTTTTGAGTAACGCACATTTTATTTCCTTGGCGATGTTACTTTTAACTAAACCTTAAATTTAGTAAACCGAATTTATCGCAGGAACAATAACGTCAAAATTTAAAAAAAAACGCAACTGTGGGACTATATGTCAACAGTAACAACAGCAGTTCTCACAAAGTCCATCAGCAGTTCATGCTTGTACTTGAATCATGGAGATAGAAAGCAGTGGTGAAAAGTTCAAAATATGATTTTGTCAACGTTTCAGTGGCAACAGACTCACTCTATCTTGAATTATTGACATAAAGTAAGTCACTAAATTTTCTCGTCATGTTATTTTCGCGACTCCCTATTGTTCGCGTCACTTAAATTTCGTGATGTTTTAAGTTTTCTTCAAATCGCTTAAAGCAAAGAGGTAGTCATAATTCAGTGGAATAAGTAGCACTTGATAAAGGCTCTGAACTTAAACTTACCACTCTTCATCTTATCCTAGCGTTCATATATGTAGTTTTATTAGAGTGCTCTCGTCGTTTGCTTTACATATTATTGCATTAAATTAAAGTTCAAACAAAGTTGATGTTTTGCTTTAAAAGTACTGCAACATGGATGGTGCAATGATCATTCCCCAAAAGGCTGAAGTTTTTGTGCTTAATTAATCTGCCACCAAAACAAAAAAGTTTTTTTTTCAACCTTTATGATTCTTGTCTACGGAAGATGATTTATCCGCTGTTTAAAGTGTCGTTGAAGTATTAGCTAAAAACAGGTAAGCTGTTTGATTGTGACCTTCACTGCTCGTCTCACTTCTTTGATCTTCCAACAATACAAGATCGGGTTTAAAGACGAATTAAGGTAGAGTAGAGTCTCTGTGGCTATCCAAGCTAGGACATTTTCTTCTATTCCGATGACAAACAACAAGGCCAGAATGCTCCAGGGAACATAACAGCCAGCTAATGCAAGCTGCACCCACAAAATACTAGAGACTGACTTTTTGTACCTTGCTATGTTCACTGGAATCCCTCCTCCAGTCGGTTGTCCTTGGGGACTGACATGATTTTGTAGGCGGGTTTGTTGATGTCGTAGTTTGAAGCGGATTCTCGTGTAACAGAAAATCACAATTAGCAGGGAAAACATGAAGAGACCAGACACTGCTATCAAGAAGATATCTCCGCTCAAAGGCCTGATCGTTCCAGCTGAAGCAGTAACTAACCAAAAACAAATTAAAACTACTCGAACGCGCGCTAATGTTACAACATGTCTATATCTCAGTCCCAACAACAGCGCGAGAAGTCTGTCTACACTTATTGCGGCTGACGTTAAGAGCGATACTCCACTCAAAATCCAAGTTAAAATGTTATACGATTCGTGAACAAAGCTAAAAACGTTCCCTTTTACCTCTGTTATGATAAGCAGGATGAAGGTTGCAAAGAGTGGTTGTGCAATTAGTCCAACACAAAAATCAGTGACCGCCAGACATCGAAAGAAGAGTTTCGTCGGAGGATAAATAGATGAGACTCTATGAAGAGCAACAAGGATCAGAGCATTGCCAGAGATGCGGTGATGGATAAAAAAATATTTAAAGCTAAAAGCAATTCGAGTATACCGAGTGATGGGTTGTGTGTTTGGTCCAGTTTGCTTGTGAAGTTTCCGTTTCCAGTGCTGTTTGGCATTGTTCTTGTGTGATCAGAAAGTTGAAGTCGCTGTAGAGATCCGGTTAGTTCAGACCAGAACTGACGCTGGTCAGCTTGAATTTAGCAGTTAACGTCGAATTTCACAGCATGTCGCTGATAACACAACCAAGCGCAGTTTCCCTTCTGTTTTGTGCGACTTAATTAATTTTGAGATTGTAATTAAGGACCCACTGTTTATTTGTTTAATCTTTTAAATTTGTCCTTTTGTCTAGCTTTTTAGCTTTATGAAGTCGTGTTTGGACTTAAATTATTACTCATTATTGTCTCGCGTGCATGTAGATTGAAAATTAAAAATTAGGAAATGCGAGATGTTAGACTGTAATGAAAGAACTGAAATGCACGTGCTAATGAAGGATCGAAAGCCGAATAGTGTGGGAAACAGGCAGGTTAAAGTAAAAAAGGCGTATTTGAAGTTTTGGCTCTGATTTAGGGACTAACAACAAATTTTTAAAACTATCATTCCACAAACCTAGGGTTAATGATGGTTTACACTACAAGCCGCAGCTGAAAACACAGTTGGTCATCTTACCAATAGTATTAACCCTTTTTTATATATAGCCCTGTTTACATACACTTAGGACTTTTAGACTTAAATAATTATTAAAAAAAACCCCTAGCTGTTCTGTACAGTAGATACGATGGGAAACAAAAACGGTTTTGCAGGTGGCGAGTGTAATGTTCTTATTCCATTGGCGGCAAATATACTTATCACATGAATTTCCATAACACTTGAGATTAGGATTTGCGCTACGAATGCTATTTGCAAATTCTCCCAAAATTGCTCGAGCTTTTAAGACGAGTAGTGTAAATCCTTAGTTGCTCAAGCCTTCATATAGTTACTGGTATAACAATATACATGAAAACCGTACTCGATTCTGATTGGCTGAGAGCAGTGTAATTTAAAGTGCCCCTATGATCAAATTTTCGAGCTCCCTTTTTTCTTTTACATTTTCGTGCACAATAGCTCTTCCCTGGATATCTTGCCAAATTTCAATCAATTACGAAGTATAGAACGCACGTTTTATTAGACCTTTATTTCCGTGAATCTACGGCCGCCATTAATTTTCCTTGCTCCAATTTTTCGTTGAAATTTGGAGTAAAGGCTGGTTAGCATGAGCATAAGCCGACATAGGCAGAAGCAGTAAAATGTTGATAATTAGCACCTTTTATTTGGGAAATTTCCAACAAAAGGCGCTAATTAGCAACATTTTACTGCGTTTGCGTATGTCGACTTATGCTTATGCTTATGTGTTAATGAGAACCAGCCTTAAATGACGTTATATTCACAAAAATACCGCACGGATTGAAATTATAATAACAGTAAGTGTGGAAAATCACAGATAGCCTGACTGATTAACGACCACCGCTGGCTAAAACGATCACACAGCAACCCTACCCCGAGCGCACGAAGTTGTTTACTATTCGAAATCACTCAATATGCTCACCATATGACTTATTTTACTGGCCATGTTATCTATTCATGGACATTTTGATGCTGGATGGTTTTTTTTCTTTCTCTCTATTCACTGAGATCAGGAGATCGCTTGGCGTGAACTCGTACAAGTCATCTGCCAGCGTGCACACGGTTTGCAGTGTAAAACCGTAACGATTGGTCATTTTGCTGATTAGTGCACGTTTATCTTTCGCAAAATATTACAAACTTCTCTTTATAATCTGCCGCGAACTAAAAAAAACTGGTTTT
>JAHPZR010013039.1:0-10000 GCA_019787425.1 Platygyra sinensis
TCTCGAATGCTTGTAGCTCATCGTCTCGGTGTTTGTCCCGTCAACGACTGTGTACCGTTGTTCTTCGACTTTGACCCGAAAAAGTCTGTTAACATTGGTTGATTCCGCAGCTTTAGTTGTATTAAGCTCGCAATTCTGTTGACAGTCAATACATTAATTAAGTAGGCTTTATTTAATTGTTGATAATTTGTTACTCTAAAGCATTTTCCTAAACCTAGTTTTAGTTAAAAATTCATGGGAAATTACTGCGAAAGTCTTTTAGACATTTAGAATACTGGATTTTGCAATTGATATGTCAGTTCTATGCCATTTTGTGAAGTTTTTACAGAACAGTTTGATTGAAAAAGTATAATCGTGTAAAACACGCATTATATTTAATAATGGGCTTCTTAATATTTGTGTATTTTGATCTTACGTGGAGCTGTGAGAGTAAATAAGGATTAATCATTGTCAGATAAACATATTATACCCTTAACATATATTTATATTGGTTTATAAAATTATCATATTGCTTGTCATCTGACATCTCGTTTTATATAATAACCAAATCAATGCGCGCGCTTTGATTGGTCAATCAGCTATGGTCTATTGGTTTATTCTGTTGCGATATTTTATAACCGTTAAATTTCGATGGATTCCTTTCCTTCATAAGATGTGTGGGCGAATCATTTAAATGCAGGCGAAACCTCTGGACTGTGGGCGAATCACCTTGTAGGCGAATCGTCTTGTTTCTGCTTTCTTTTTACAAAATAAAGTAGGGAAGACTTATCCATAATTTGAGGCGTTTTTAATAAAACAATATTGCACGCGCTTGTTGGATATGAGATGATTATAACCAACTTGTAACTTCCCGGGGTACAGTTCTCCCGCGGGGAAATCTGGGAAACGCACGCAAAAGGCCCCTGGATCTCCTTTTGAAAGCGTTGCCGGCCCAAAATAATTTTCACCACCACTGAGACACAAGTTCTAAAATATAAAGTAACTACCACTTGGCGATTTTTGAAACAGTTAAAAGTACAAAGCAACATGGATTCACTTAGCGATGTGCTTAAGAGCTCGTCAGGGGCCTACCAGTACCAAGTCTTATCCCTCCTGAAGGATACAACGAGCCAACGCCAGTGGGGCTGCGTTGATATTAATTTGGACAAAACAATAACAGTGCATGTACAATATTGCCAGATGGAAATTTACTTTAATTTACTTGCTTATTGATTTCTAATGTTTGTTTTAAAATTTTAAAGAATTTAAAATAAAATAACAGTTTGAAATTTCGAAAACATTTAACATACTTTAGACACAATCTGTTTAGAAACGTAACAGGAGTGCCAACTTCAAGTACCCGAGCGATGAGATGGAACTTGCAAAGTGGAATAAAATACGAACAGTCCTCTCGACCTTCAAGACAAATTCAACCTCTGAATTTGAGATCACACTCATTGATGGTAGACTGGCCAAAGTAAAGAGATTATGTACAGGTTTGAAAGTGAGTCCTTCATCAAACCGTTGTACCTGATCGATCCTACCAATGTAAAACCGCCCTCAATCATAGTTGATGGAGAGGAATGGTTATCAAACTCGTCAAAGTTCTTTGTTGTATGTTTTTGTTCCCTTTTTTGGCCTTGACCCTGCACAAAACACAATAGTTGTTTACTCCGAAAGAGGAACTGACCAATAGAAACGTGTTGGTTACGTAATTCATGCATAGTATATGAGCGAAAAACAAAAGATTGTGCAGGGTCATGGACCTTCCAACATAAATCTTGGCATCTTTTTTTGCTCCTTTGATGTTTACCGGGCTTCCAAACCAGTCCCTTCTATTAACTATGCCTCAATACTCCACGGAAACCAGCAAAGTTGTTTTTCCTGGGGCTGCAAAACGCACTGCTTGTTAGTTCAGTGGGTAGCGTATCACGTGAATAACTGAGAATTAAGCCAGTGCAGTAACCAATCAGAAACATCCGTGGAGTTTTTACTTTTGCTATTTAGTTTGGCTTTCTTCTTGCAAATTTAGGGCTTCAACTTCTGCTTCTATCCACAGATGATTGCACATGATAATCCGGAAACCATTACCCTGGGAGCAGAACTTTCTATCACTTTTCTGCTAATAAAAAAGTCGCAGTGTCCGAGTGGTCCTTTATGTTCGTGCTACAAAAGAAACTCATGTTCTGCCAACATCACAAAGCTTTGTGGTTTAGATGGCTTAAGTAGTGAATTATAATTTGCTGGGCGTTTGCTTAAGTTGTCTCGACAATTCAAAAACGTATTAATCTTCCTTTTTTTCTCTTACCACGCCGGCTTATCTAAAATTTGCGAGAGGACCGGTCTTTTAGTAACTTTGTACAAATAATTCGTCTCGATACGACTGGTAACATTTACAACCTTCAAACTGTTTTTCGTCCTTATGATTCCACGGTACTGCACTCGCAACTTGTGATTCCTTTCCTTCATAAGATGTGTGGGCGAATCATTTAAATGCAGGCGAAACCTCTGGACTGTGGGCGAATCACCTTGTAGGCGAATCGTCTTGTTTCTGCTTTCTTTTTACAAAATAAAGTAGGGAAGACTTATCCATAATTTGAGGCGTTTTTAATAAAACAATATTGCACGCGCTTGTTGGAAATGAGATGATTATAACCAACTTGTAACTTCCCGGGGTACAGTTCTCCCGCGGGGAAATCTGGGAAACGCACGTAAAAGGCCCCTGGATCTCCTTTTGAAAGCGTTGCCGGCCCAAAATAATTTTCACCACCACTGAGACACAAGTTCTAAAATATAAAGTAACTACCACTTGGCGATTTTTGAAACAGTTAAAAGTACAAAGCAACATGGATTCACTTAGCGATGTGCTTAAGAGCTCGTCAGGGGCCTACCAGTGCCCAAGTCGTATCCCTCCTGAAGGATACAACGAGCCAACGCCAGTGGGGCTGCGTTGATATTAATTTGGACAAAACAATAACAGTGCATGTACAATATTGCCAGATGGAAATTTACTTTAATTTACTTGCTTATTGATTTCTTATGTGTGTTTTAAAATTTTAAAGAATTTAAAATAAAATAACAGTTTGAAATTTCGAAAACATTTAACATACTTTAGACACAATCTGTTTAGAAACGTAACAGGAGTGCCAACTTCAAGTACCCGAGCGATGAGATGGAACTTGCAAAGTGGAATAAAATACGAACAGTCCTCTCGACCTTCAAGACAAATTCAACCTCTGAATTTGAGATCACACTCATTGATGGTAGACTGGTCAAAGTAAAGAGATTATGTACAGGTTTGAAAGCGAGTCCTTCATCAAACCGTTGTACCTGATCGATCCTACCAATGTAAAACCGCCCTCAATCATAGTTGATGGAGAGGAATGGTTATCAAACTCGTCAAAGTTCTTTGTTGTATGTTTTTGTTCCCTTTTTTGGCCTTGACCCTGCACAAAACACAATAGTTGTTTACTCCGAAAGAGGAACTGACCAATAGAAACGTGTTGGTTACGTAATTCATGCATAGTATATGAGCGAAAAACAAAAGATTGTGCAGGGTCATGGACCTTCCAACATAAATCTTGGCATCTTTTTTTGCTCCTTTGATGTTTACCGGGCTTCCAAACCAGTCCCTTCTATTAACTATGCCTCAATACTCCACGGAAACCAGCAAAGTTGTTTTTCCTGGGGCTGCAAAACGCACTGCTTGTTAGTTCAGTGGGTAGCGTATCACGTGAATAACTGAGAATTAAGCCAGTGCAGTAACCAATCAGAAACATCCGTGGAGTTTTTACTTTTGCTATTTAGTTTGGCTTTCTTCTTGCAAATTTAGGGCTTCAACTTCTGCTTCTATCCACAGATGATTGCACATGATAATCCGGAAACCATTACCCTGGGAGCAGAACTTTCTATCACTTGTCTGCTAATTAAAAAAGTCGCAGTGTCCGAGTGGTCCTTTATGTTCGTGCCACAAAAGAAACTCATGTTCTGCCAACATCACAAAGCTTTGTGGTTTAGATGGCTTAAGTAGTGAATTATAATTTGCTGGGCGTTTGCTTAAGTTGTCTCGACAATTCAAAAACGTATTAATCTTCCTTTTTTTCTCTTACCACGCCGGCTTATCTAAAATTTGCGAGAGGACCGGTCTTTTAGTAACTTTGTACAAATAATTCGTCTCGATACGACTGGTAACATTTTCAACCTTCAAACTGTTTTTCGTCCTTATGATTCCACTGTACTGCACTCGGAACTTGTGCACATCATTTATGAGATTGGATCATTTAATGATAAAGCCCTCGGGTATCTTTTCCTTATACATCTAAGGCCTTTGATAGAGTCTAGCATCGTCATCTCTTAGCCGAGTTAAGTAGTCTTGGACTGGAGGGCACCGTATTTGTCTTTTTAATCAAACACAGAGGATGATTGTTTTGGAATTTCATTCTGCGTAAAGCTGTAAAGCCGGCGTTCCGCACGTATGAGTGCAGTGTTGGGTCCATGTCTCTTTTGCAGAAGCCTCAGGGTATTTTTGTGTTAGGGTTAGTTACTGTGTGCGGCACCGCTACGTGAACAAATGAAACACTGAATAAGACATTCGGGTAAACCTCAAATATTCTACAAGGACACTCAACGACCAAATTAAGCCCAAAGCCTTTGAGAGACATTTCTATCGGCTCCTTGTAATGTATGAAGACAGTCTCAAGCGAGATTTTTTATCACCAAGAAGAATATGATCTGTTCGGATATCTTAGCTGAAAATTGTGCACGGTCCAAAAATTTTAGGGAGTGAAATCTTTATAATTTTGCTAGCTGAACATGATGAACATTACCTCCTAAGAACTTCCTAGGGAAATTGCATAAATACCCCTTCCGGACCTTCGGAAATAATAAGGGACTACTTTCTCCTGGTTGCGAATCTTTCCTTTGATGTTTTAGTGAAGAAATCTATAGCTGTTTGGAAACATAGAACCTAAATTCTTAGAACAGTTTGACTCTCCCGAACACATATTTCATCGAAGATTATCGTTGGGTGCCCCTGATTCAACTCCACTGTCAAATCAACTATGGTCAAATCAATTAGAACTAAAGCTGAAGTCCGGACAACAACTTTTCAAAGCCTTTTCTTTAGTGAATGTCCTCTCATTTTAGCTCTAAGTTCAAGTTTATTTTTACATCGTTCACAAGATATATAGCGACAGAAAATAGAATTGTAGCCAAAAAACAGGAAATAATCATATGCACAACAACCATTCTCAGTAAACGGGTGCAATAAGTGTTGCATACTAATATGCATTATATGATATTAGGCGATAACACTCTTACTTTCGCTATTCACCTCCGAGCAATTCACGCGGTATTTGTATCCGGAAATGTTGTAATCTTTGCAGCAATAAATGAGTTCAAATCATCTTTTAGTGCTATCCATCTTTTTTTGATTGCGATTTTTGATGTAACTAAAAAGAAATCGAAAGATTATTACACCCTTTTTGTCCGTAAAAAGGCTTGCGTTCCAAATGACACAAGAAAATTAAAGCGTGAATTTAATTTAACTGATGAGACAATGAAAAAAGCTTTTTTCTTCCCCATTCAGTTGCTTTTAAGCCATATGTCAAAGCCTTTCAGTTCAAAGTATTGAACTCTATACTCTACACGAATTCAAAACTACACAAAATTGGGTACATTGCGGAAGATCTAAGCACTTTATGCAAACGTGAATCAGAAACAATGCATCATCTCTTTCATGATTGCTCTTATTCAATTTCTTTCTGGAAAGATTTCGAATTATATTACTTATCTTTGATGCATCTTAATCTGAAAGATATATTAATCGGTCTTTTAACACTAGGGGTGCTTGCAGTTATTGACGAAGACAGGAATATACCCCTTGGCTTGAAATTTCTGCAAACGTGATCGACAGACGCAATGGACCAAGCACTGCACTTATCCGTGCGGAACGCCTGCTTTATGAGGAATGAACTTGCCAAATAATCACCCTCTGTGCTTGATTAAAAAGGCAACTATGAAACCAATTTCACATATAGAGTACCCTCCAGTCCAAGACTACTTAACTTGGCTAATATACTACAATGCTGGACGCTATCAAAGGCCTTAAATATATAAAGAAAAGCTACCCGGTATAGGCTTTCTCCAGGGCTTCATCAGTGAATGACCCAATCTCATGAATGATGTTCACAAGTTGCAGCCCAATGGAATCATAAGGACGAAAAAACGTTTAAAGGCTGAAAAAGTTACCAGTCGTATCGAGACAAATTATTCGTACAAAGGTGCTACGAAAAAAACCGTTCTCTCACAAATTTTGAATAAGGAAAGTAAAAGAGAGATTTATAAGTTTTGAATTGTCGATCTTGTCAAGCGAGGACAATTAGCAAAATATGATAAATTACTTCTTAATTAAGACATCCAAACCGCAAACCTTTTGTAGCACGAACACAATATCACAACACGAGACTTTCTTAATTACAACCCGGCAATAGAAAGTTCTGCTCGCAGGGCAATGGTTTCCGCCCGGTTATCATGTGCAAACCAGTCAATCGTGGATAGAAGCATAAGTTGAAACCATGCATTTGCAGTTTTGAATTTCTCCTTTTTTGTGCACGTCGATTAAATTTCCATTTTGCTCAAGAATAGTAGAGAGGCAAACTAACTTGGAAAGTAAAAAACTCCACAGAAGCAGCGGCAATTCTAGTCAGGTGTGTCTTCGTGAATCCATCTTTCTTTGTTATTCTTGCGGTTTCATGCCGCCTCTAATTGGCTTCTTCGCTGGCTTAATTCGCAGTTATTCACGTGATAAGTTGCCTTTAAATACGGTGCCCATTGAATTAACAGACACTGTGCGTTTTGCAGCCCAAGGAAGAACAACTTTGCCGGTTTTCCGTGGAGTAAAAAGCGGTGAGTCTTGTAAGCTGTAAAGAAAAGCGGGTTTTACATAGGCAGGATGTAAAACCCTTTGATGTAGGACTTAACTTTAAAACCCTTAAATCATCTTTTTATTTTGGCCAATCTACCATCAATGGATGAGATCCCAAATTCAGAGGTAGAATTAGTTGTGAAACTCGAGATGACTGTTCTTATATTATTCCACTTTGTAGGTTTCATCTCATCGTTCGAGAACTTGAAGTTAACACCCCTGTTACATTTCACAACAGATTGTTCCTAAAGTAAGTTTAATTGTTCAAATGTTTTATATTTTCAATTTTGTATCTTCCGGTTTGTTGCATTTTCTGATTTGTTGAAATTTTCCTTCATTACTTTTCTTTTCATACACATTTTATCATTCATCATTCCCAGTCACCTGTGTCATGCTTCATTAAAAAAAGGTTTGATTCCAAAAGTGAGGCCTATTTTTGTTTTGCTCTGTAGGGTTAAAGATGAATGCCAAAGCAGCGATTTTTTCCTTCAGTCTTTTCTTGGTGATTTTCCTATTGGTGGCGAAAACAACGCTAGCCAAACCCAAAGGTAACTAAATCAGTATAACAATTGTGGTAATTATCACTTTTATCTGGCATTTGTACACGCACTGTTATTGTGTTTGTCGAAATAAATATCACCCTCGGCACCCGACTCGCGTGCTCGGCGTACCTCTCAGGTGGGGACTGGGGTGTGACTTGGGTACTGGTATACCCCTGACATGTAGCTATATATGCGGTGAACAACTTTTCACTGTTTAAAAATTGCCAAATGTCAGTTATTTCGTATTTTGGAATTTGTATCCAGTGGTGGTGAAAAGTGGTGGTGGGACCTTAATAACTATTATATTCCACCGGATTAATACGGATAATATGCTGATATGCCCGTTTCTATACAAATCCCGGCAGTCGCTTCAGCTTTTCCAAAACGAGTTACGATTGTGTTTAAGCCATAGAAATGTCACAGTATTCCTCTACTCGCTTTTTGAAACCTGATGTGATGTTCACCCTCAACTATTAACTCTTTCGCCCCGCACACAGAGTTTGACATTGATCACTACGCAAGGAACAAGATGTTTCTGCCGGGACATGAAAACCCAGAGGTTATCAGAGAGATCGTGGAGCGACAAAGTAAGTTAAAAGGTTTTGAATTCCTACAAAGGAAAAAAAAATCAAAACAACAGCTACAAAAAATCAAAAATCATCTCACCGCCAGAGTCATTACAAAATCGCCGTTTGGTACAACCTCCCTCTGTATACGTTCTGTATATAAAATTTTAAAAATGCCTCCCTCAATTGAAAAATAATTCGAAAACCATTCAGTATATAAAGTCAAGAAATTATAATGTTGTAGGGGATAACTAAATAAGATAAATTTCCAAGTTTTAGGTCTCTACGTTTTCCCGAACTTCAAATATTCGTCGAAAGATTTTGCATAAATTTACAGAGCCCAGTCGGGAATGTTGGTGTACCTCAAAGGGACACCAACAGGGCGGCCGGAAAATGGTGTAAACATCTGGAACTTATTTTGACTATCTAGGTCACTGTTTATCTGAACTGATCAAGCAAACATTTGACTATGTACTTTTCCTTCTACTTAAACTTCTAAAAAGGCTAAAAATCCCAAGACAAGTATATATTTTTCGACAAAAACGTTCACAGCTTTATGTCAGGCATCGCCATGACTCTAAAATTTAAAATGTGCCTGTTTTTCGACGAAGTAAGTTATTGAGCTGAAAAATTGTTAACAGATATAATTAAAAATTTACCCCTGCTCATGCCTGATGAAGATAACAACTTTGGTGGCTCTTTAGTTTGGGATTTTAGGAAATGATGACGTCACGTTCAACCCAAGAATTGACAATGATAACCGGACACTCGGCTCTCAATCATTGACGCTCGGTTATCATTGTCAATTCTTGGGTTGAACGTGACGTCATCATTTCCTAAAATCCCAAACTAAAGAGCCACCAAAGTTGTTATCTTCATCAGGCATGAGCAGGGGTAAATTTTTAATTATATCTGTTAACAATTTTTCAGCTCAATAACTTACTTCGTCGAAAAACAGGCACATTTTAAATTTTAGAGTCATGGCGATGCGTGACATAAAGCTGTGAACGTTTTTGTCGAAAAATATATACTTGTCTTGGGATTTTTAGCCTTTTTAGAAGTTTAAGTAGAAGGAAAAGTACATAGTCAAATGTTTGCTTGATCAGTTCAGATAAACAGTGACCTAGATAGTCAAAATAAGTTTCCAGATGTTTACACCATTTTCCGGCCGCCCTGTTGGTGTCCCTTTGAGGTACACCAACATTCCCGACTGGGCTCTGTAAATTTATGCAAAATCTTTCGACGAATATTTGAAGTTCGGGAAAACGTAGAGACCTAAAACTTGGAAATTTATCTTATTTAGTTATCCCCTACAACATTTAATTTCTTGACTTTATATACTGAATGGTTTTCGAATTATTTTTCAATTGAGGGAGGCAGTTTTAAAATTTTATATACAGAACGTATACAGAGGGAGGTTGTACCAAACGGCGATTTTGTAATGACTCTGGCGGTGAGATGATTTTTGATTTTTTGTAGCTGTTGTTTTGATTTTTTTTTCCTTTGTAGGAATTCAAAACCTTTTAACTTACTTTGTCGCTCCACGATCTCTCTGATAACCTCTGGGTTTTCATGTCCCGGCAGAAACATCTTGTTCCTTGCGTAGTGATCAATGCCAAACCCTGTGTGCGGGGCGAAAGAGTTAATAGTTGAGGTGAACATCACATCAGGTTTCAAAAAGCGAGTAGAGGAATACTGTGACATTTCTATGGCTTAAACACAATCGTAACTCGTTTTGGAAAAGCTGAAGCGACTGCCGGGATTTGTATAGAAACGGGCATATCGGCATATTATCCGTATTAATCCGGTGGAATATAATAGTTATTAAGGTCCCTCCACCACTTTTCACCACCACTGGATACAAATTCCAAAATACGAAATAACTGACATTTGGCAATTTTTAAACAGTGAAAAGTTGTTCACCGCATATATAGCTACATGTCAGGGGTATACCAGTACCCAAGTCACACCCCAGTCCCCACCTGAGA
>JAHPZR010013039.1:12500-18216 GCA_019787425.1 Platygyra sinensis
CTAACGTTTTGCTTGCGAACGGTAATGAGCCGAATTTAATTCTTATGAAGTTTGCTCGTCCTCTTTAGTTTTTTTTTTTTCTCATCAGCTTTTTAGCACTTACAGAAATAAATATTGTTAGATGAAAACAGTCAATGATTTTGCTTCTTAGTTTGCAACTTTTTCACTTCAAAACATTACCGGTCTAGATGCCGGTCTAGATTGGAAAATCTAGACCGCGGTCAATATCCATTTCAGCCAATCAAATTCGTGAATTTGGTAGTTCCCAGTCCTTGTGAGACACAGCCATATAATAAAAATAAATATCACCCTCGGCACCCGACTCGCGTGCTCGGCGTACCTCTCAGGTGGGGACTGGGGTGTGACTTGGGTACTGGTATACCCCTGACATGTAGCTATATATGCGGTGAACAACTTTTCACTGTTTAAAAATTGCCAAATGTCAGTTATTTCGTATTTTGGAATTTGTATCCAGTGGTGGTGAAAAGTGGTGGAGGGACCTTAATAACTATTATATTCCACCGGATTAATACGGATAATATGCCGATATGCCCGTTTCTATACAAATCCCGGCAGTCGCTTCAGCTTTTCCAAAACGAGTTACGATTGTGTTTAAGCCATAGAAATGTCACAGTATTCCTCTACTCGCTTTTTGAAACCTGATGTGATGTTCACCCTCAACTATTAACTCTTTCGCCCCGCACACAGGGTTTGGCATTGATCACTACGCAAGGAACAAGATGTTTCTGCCGGGACATGAAAACCCAGAGGTTATCAGAGAGATCGTGGAGCGACAAAGTAAGTTAAAAGGTTTTGAATTCCTACAAAGGAAAAAAAAATCAAAACAACAGCTACAAAAAATCAAAAATCATCTCACCGCCAGAGTCATTACAAAATCGCCGTTTGGTACAACCTCCCTCTGTATACGTTCTGTATATAAAATTTTAAAACTGCCTCCCTCAATTGAAAAATAATTCGAAAACCATTCAGTATATAAAGTCAAGAAATTAAATGTTGTAGGGGATAACTAAATAAGATAAATTTCCAAGTTTTAGGTCTCTACGTTTTCCCGAACTTCAAATATTCGTCGAAAGATTTTGCATAAATTTACAGAGCCCAGTCGGGAATGTTGGTGTACCTCAAAGGGACACCAACAGGGCGGCCGGAAAATGGTGTAAACATCTGGAACTTATTTTGACTATCTAGGTCACTGTTTATCTGAACTGATCAAGCAAACATTTGACTATGTACTTTTCCTTCTACTTAAACTTCTAAAAAGGCTAAAAATCCCAAGACAAGTATATATTTTTCGACAAAAACGTTCACAGCTTTATGTCACGCATCGCCATGACTCTAAAATTTAAAATGTGCCTGTTTTTCGACGAAGTAAGTTATTGAGCTGAAAAATTGTTAACAGATATAATTAAAAATTTACCCCTGCTCATGCCTGATGAAGATAACAACTTTGGTGGCTCTTTAGTTTGGGATTTTAGGAAATGATGACGTCACGTTCAACCCAAGAATTGACAATGATAACCGAGCGTCAATGATTGAGAGCCGAGTGTCATTCCTTTTTTGAAGAATTTTCCTACTCCAACGGTAGCTCCTAGCTACTCCTATTTGCTTTATTTCCGAACTCTCTCTCTCTCTCTCTTTCTCTCTCTGTCTCAGACAACACGAGAGAGAAGAGAGAGAGAGAGAGAGTTCGGAAATAAAGCAAATAGGAGTAGCTAGGAGCTACCGTTGGAGTAGGAAAATTCTTCAAAAAAGGAATGACACTCGGCTCTCAATCATTGACGCTCGGTTATCATTGTCAATTCTTGGGTTGAACGTGACGTCATCATTTCCTAAAATCCCAAACTAAAGAGCCACCAAAGTTGTTATCTTCATCAGGCATGAGCAGGGGTAAATTTTTAATTATATCTGTTAACAATTTTTCAGCTCAATAACTTACTTCGTCGAAAAACAGGCACATTTTAAATTTTAGAGTCATGGCGATGCGTGACATAAAGCTGTGAACGTTTTTGTCGAAAAATATATACTTGTCTTGGGATTTTTAGCCTTTTTAGAAGTTTAAGTAGAAGGAAAAGTACATAGTCAAATGTTTGCTTGATCAGTTCAGATAAACAGTGACCTAGATAGTCAAAATAAGTTCCAGATGTTTACACCATTTTCCGGCCGCCCTGTTGGTGTCCCTTTGAGGTACACCAACATTCCCGACTGGGCTCTGTAAATTTATGCAAAATCTTTCGACGAATATTTGAAGTTCGGGAAAACGTAGAGACCTAAAACTTGGAAATTTATCTTATTTAGTTATCCCCTACAACATTTAATTTCTTGACTTTATATACTGAATGGTTTTCGAATTATTTTTCAATTGAGGGAGGCAGTTTTAAAATTTTATATACAGAACGTATACAGAGGGAGGTTGTACCAAACGGCGATTTTGTAATGACTCTGGCGGTGAGATGATTTTTGATTTTTTGTAGCTGTTGTTTTGATTTTTTTTTCCTTTGTAGGAATTCAAAACCTTTTAACTTACTTTGTCGCTCCACGATCTCTCTGATAACCTCTGGGTTTTCATGTCCCGGCAGAAACATCTTGTTCCTTGCGTAGTGATCAATGCCAAACCCTGTGTGCGGGGCGAAAGAGTTAATAGTTGAGGGTGAACATCACATCAGGTTTCAAAAAGCGAGTAGAGGAATACTGTGACATTTCTATGGCTTAAACACAATCGTAACTCGTTTTGGAAAAGCTGAAGCGACTGCCGGGATTTGTATAGAAACGGGCATATCGGCATATTATCCGTATTAATCCGGTGGAATATAATAGTTATTAAGGTCCCTCCACCACTTTTCACCACCACTGGATACAAATTCCAAAATACGAAATAACTGACATTTGGCAATTTTTAAACAGTGAAAAGTTGTTCACCGCATATATAGCTACATGTCAGGGGTATACCAGTACCCAAGTCACACCCCAGTCCCCACCTGAGAGGTACGCCGAGCACGCGAGTCGGGTGCCGAGGGTGATATTTATTTTTATTATATGGCTGTGTCTCACAAGGACTGGGAACTACCAAATTCACGAATTTGATTGGCTGAAATGGATATTGACCGCGGTCTAGATTTTCCAATCTAGACCGGCATCTAGACCGGTAATGTTTTGAAGTGAAAAAGTTGCAAACTAAGAAGCAAAATCATTGACTGTTTTCATCTAACAATATTTATTTCTGTAAGTGCTAAAAAGCTGATGAGAAAAAAAAAAAACTAAAGAGGACGAGCAAACTTCATAAGAATTAAATTCGGCTCATTACCGTTCGCAAGCAAAACGTTAGTACAAACCAGTTACATTAAACGAATTAGGTAAATTTTATATTTGTCTTTGCCATATAATAAACATCTTATTAACCGAGTTAAGTCGGTCTGTATGGAAAAATCTTGACCTCGGTCGTGTGTACAGACCTCACTGCGTTCGGTCTGTACTTACGACCGCGGTCAAGATTCTCCCATACAGACCTCCTGCTCGGTTAATAAGATCTAACGACAAACACAATAACAGTGCGTGTACAAATGCCAGATAAAAGTGATAATTACCACAATTGTTATACTGATTTAGTTACCTTTGGGTTTGGCTAGCGTTGTTTTCGCCACCAATAGGAAAATCACCAAGAAAAGACTGAAGGAAAAAATCGCTGCTTTGGCATTCATCTTTAACCCTACAGAGGAAAACAAAAATAGGCCTCACTTTTGGAATCAAACCTTTTTTTAATGAAGCATGACACAGGTGACTGGGAATGATGAATGATAAAATGTGTATGAAAAGAAAAGTAATGAAGGAAAATTTCAACAAATCAGAAAATGCAACAAACCGGAAGATACAAAATTGAAAATATAAAACATTTGAACAATTAAACTTACTTTAGGAACAATCTGTTGTGAAATGTAACAGGGGTGTTAACTTCAAGTTCTCGAACGATGAGATGAAACCTACAAAGTGGAATAATATAAGAACAGTCATCTCGAGTTTCACAACTAATTCTACCTCTGAATTTGGGATCTCATCCATTGATGGTAGATTGGCCAAAATAAAAAGATGATTTAAGGGTTTTAAAGTTAAGTCCTACATCAAAGGGTTTTACATCCTGCCTATGTAAAACCCGCTTTTCTTTACAGCTTACAAGACTCACCGCTTTTTACTCCACGGAAAACCGGCAAAGTTGTTCTTCCTTGGGCTGCAAAACGCACAGTGTCTGTTAATTCAATGGGCACCGTATTTAAAGGCAACTTATCATTTATAACTGCGAATTAAGCCAGCGAAGAAGCCAATGAAACCGCAAGAATAACAAAGAAAGATGGATTCACGAAGACACACCTGACTAGAATTGCCGCTGCTTCTGTGGAGTTTTTAACTTTCCAAGTTAGTTTGCCTCTCTACTATTCTTGAGCAAAATGGAAATTTAATCGACGTGCACAAAAAAGGAGAAATTCAAAACTGCAAATGCATGGTTTCAACTTATGCTTCTATCCACGATTGACTGGTTTGCACATGATAACCGGGCGGAAACCATTGCCCTGCGAGCAGAACTTTCTATTGCCGGGTTGTAATTAAGAAAGTCTCGTGTTGTGATATTGTGTTCGTGCTACAAAAGGTTTGCGGTTTGGATGTCTTAATTAAGGAGTAATTTATCATACTTTGCTAATTGTCCTCGCTTGACAAGATCGACAATTCAAAACTTATAAATCTCTCTTTTACTTTCCTTATTCAAAATTTGTGAGAGAACGGTTTTTTTCGTAGCACCTTTGTACGAATAATTTGTCTCGATACGACTGGTAACTTTTTCAGCCTTTAAACTTTTTTTCGTCCTTATAATTCCATTGGGCTGCAACTTGTGAACATCATTCATGAGATTGGGTCATTCACTGATGAAGCCCTGGAGAAAGCCTATACCGGGTAGCTTTTCTTTATATATTTAAGGCCTTTGATAGCGTCCAGCATTGTAGTATATTAGCCAAGTTAAGTAGTCTTGGACTGGAGGGTACTCTATATGTGAAATTGGTTTCATAGTTGCCTTTTTAATCAAGCACAGAGGGTGATTATTTGGCAAGTTCATTCCTCATAAAGCAGGCGTTCCGCACAGATAAGTGCAGTGCTTGGTCCATTGCCTCTGTCGATCACGTTTGCAGAAATTTCAAGCCAAGGGGTATATTCCTGTCTTCGTCAATAACTGCAAGCACCCCTAGTGTTAAAAGACCGATTAATATATCTTTCAGATTAAGATGCATCAAAGATAAGTAATATAATTCGAAATCTTTCCAGAAAGAAATTGAATAAGAGCAATCATGAAAGAGATGATGCATTGTTTCTGATTCACGTTTGCATAAAGTGCTTAGATCTTCCGCAATGTACCCAATTTTGTGTAGTTTTGAATTCGTGTAGAGTATAGAGTTCAATACTTTGAACTGAAAGGCTTTGACATATGGCTTAAAAGCAACTGAATGGGGAAGAAAAAAGCTTTTTCCATTGTCTCATCAGTTAAATTAAATTCACACTTTAATTTTCTTGTGTCATTTGGAACGCAAGCCTTTTTACGGACAAAAAGGGTGTAATAATCTTTCGATTTCTTTTTAGTTACATCAAAAATCGCAATCAAAAAAAGATGGATAGCACTAAAAGATGATTTTAACTCATTTATTGCTGCAAAGATTACAAC
>JAHPZR010013040.1:0-15000 GCA_019787425.1 Platygyra sinensis
TCCGGAAATGTTGTAATCTTTGCAGCAATAAATGAGTTCAAATCATCTTTTAGTGCTATCCATCTTTTTTTGATTGCGATTTTTGATGTAACTAAAAAGAAATCGAAAGATTATTACACCCTTTTTGTCCGTAAAAAGGCTTGCGTTCCAAATGACACAAGAAAATTAAAGCGTGAATTTAATTTAACTGATGAGACAATGAAAAAAGCTTTTTTCTTCCCCATTCAGTTGCTTTTAAGCCATATGTCAAAGCCTTTCAGTTCAAAGTATTGAACTCTATACTCTACACGAATTCAAAACTACACAAAATTGGGTACATTGCGGAAGATCTAAGCACTTTATGCAAACGTGAATCAGAAACAATGCATCATCTCTTTCATGATTGCTCTTATTCAATTTCTTTCTGGAAAGATTTCGAATTATATTACTTATCTTTGATGCATCTTAATCTGAAAGATATATTAATCGGTCTTTTAACACTAGGGGTGCTTGCAGTTATTGACGAAGACAGGAATATACCCCTTGGCTTGAAATTTCTGCAAACGTGATCGACAGACGCAATGGACCAAGCACTGCACTTATCCGTGCGGAACGCCTGCTTTATGAGGAATGAACTTGCCAAATAATCACCCTCTGTGCTTGATTAAAAAGGCAACTATGAAACCAATTTCACATATAGAGTACCCTCCAGTCCAAGACTACTTAACTTGGCTAATATACTACAATGCTGGACGCTATCAAAGGCCTTAAATATATAAAGAAAAGCTACCCGGTATAGGCTTTCTCCAGGGCTTCATCAGTGAATGACCCAATCTCATGAATGATGTTCACAAGTTGCAGCCCAATGGAATCATAAGGACGAAAAAACGTTTAAAGGCTGAAAAAGTTACCAGTCGTATCGAGACAAATTATTCGTACAAAGGTGCTACGAAAAAAAACCGTTCTCTCACAAATTTTGAATAAGGAAAGTAAAAGAGAGATTTATAAGTTTTGAATTGTCGATCTTGTCAAGCGAGGACAATTAGCAAAATATGATAAATTACTTCTTAATTAAGACATCCAAACCGCAAACCTTTTGTAGCACGAACACAATATCACAACACGAGACTTTCTTAATTACAACCCGGCAATAGAAAGTTCTGCTCGCAGGGCAATGGTTTCCGCCCGGTTATCATGTGCAAACCAGTCAATCGTGGATAGAAGCATAAGTTGAAACCATGCATTTGCAGTTTTGAATTTCTCCTTTTTTGTGCACGTCGATTAAATTTCCATTTTGCTCAAGAATAGTAGAGAGGCAAACTAACTTGGAAAGTAAAAAACTCCACAGAAGCAGCGGCAATTCTAGTCAGGTGTGTCTTCGTGAATCCATCTTTCTTTGTTATTCTTGCGGTTTCATGCCGCCTCTAATTGGCTTCTTCGCTGGCTTAATTCGCAGTTATTCACGTGATAAGTTGCCTTTAAATACGGTGCCCATTGAATTAACAGACACTGTGCGTTTTGCAGCCCAAGGAAGAACAACTTTGCCGGTTTTCCGTGGAGTAAAAAGCGGTGAGTCTTGTAAGCTGTAAAGAAAAGCGGGTTTTACATAGGCAGGATGTAAAACCCTTTGATGTAGGACTTAACTTTAAAACCCTTAAATCATCTTTTTATTTTGGCCAATCTACCATCAATGGATGAGATCCCAAATTCAGAGGTAGAATTAGTTGTGAAACTCGAGATGACTGTTCTTATATTATTCCACTTTGTAGGTTTCATCTCATCGTTCGAGAACTTGAAGTTAACACCCCTGTTACATTTCACAACAGATTGTTCCTAAAGTAAGTTTAATTGTTCAAATGTTTTATATTTTCAATTTTGTATCTTCCGGTTTGTTGCATTTTCTGATTTGTTGAAATTTTCCTTCATTACTTTTCTTTTCATACACATTTTATCATTCATCATTCCCAGTCACCTGTGTCATGCTTCATTAAAAAAAGGTTTGATTCCAAAAGTGAGGCCTATTTTTGTTTTGCTCTGTAGGGTTAAAGATGAATGCCAAAGCAGCGATTTTTTCCTTCAGTCTTTTCTTGGTGATTTTCCTATTGGTGGCGAAAACAACGCTAGCCAAACCCAAAGGTAACTAAATCAGTATAACAATTGTGGTAATTATCACTTTTATCTGGCATTTGTACACGCACTGTTATTGTGTTTGTCGAAATAAATATCACCCTCGGCACCCGACTCGCGTGCTCGGCGTACCTCTCAGGTGGGGACTGGGGTGTGACTTGGGTACTGGTATACCCCTGACATGTAGCTATATATGCGGTGAACAACTTTTCACTGTTTAAAAATTGCCAAATGTCAGTTATTTCGTATTTTGGAATTTGTATCCAGTGGTGGTGAAAAGTGGTGGTGGGACCTTAATAACTATTATATTCCACCGGATTAATACGGATAATATGCTGATATGCCCGTTTCTATACAAATCCCGGCAGTCGCTTCAGCTTTTCCAAAACGAGTTACGATTGTGTTTAAGCCATAGAAATGTCACAGTATTCCTCTACTCGCTTTTTGAAACCTGATGTGATGTTCACCCTCAACTATTAACTCTTTCGCCCCGCACACAGAGTTTGACATTGATCACTACGCAAGGAACAAGATGTTTCTGCCGGGACATGAAAACCCAGAGGTTATCAGAGAGATCGTGGAGCGACAAAGTAAGTTAAAAGGTTTTGAATTCCTACAAAGGAAAAAAAATCAAAACAACAGCTACAAAAAATCAAAAATCATCTCACCGCCAGAGTCATTACAAAATCGCCGTTTGGTACAACCTCCCTCTGTATACGTTCTGTATATAAAATTTTAAAAATGCCTCCCTCAATTGAAAAATAATTCGAAAACCATTCAGTATATAAAGTCAAGAAATTATAATGTTGTAGGGGATAACTAAATAAGATAAATTTCCAAGTTTTAGGTCTCTACGTTTTCCCGAACTTCAAATATTCGTCGAAAGATTTTGCATAAATTTACAGAGCCCAGTCGGGAATGTTGGTGTACCTCAAAGGGACACCAACAGGGCGGCCGGAAAATGGTGTAAACATCTGGAACTTATTTTGACTATCTAGGTCACTGTTTATCTGAACTGATCAAGCAAACATTTGACTATGTACTTTTCCTTCTACTTAAACTTCTAAAAAGGCTAAAAATCCCAAGACAAGTATATATTTTTCGACAAAAACGTTCACAGCTTTATGTCAGGCATCGCCATGACTCTAAAATTTAAAATGTGCCTGTTTTTCGACGAAGTAAGTTATTGAGCTGAAAAATTGTTAACAGATATAATTAAAAATTTACCCCTGCTCATGCCTGATGAAGATAACAACTTTGGTGGCTCTTTAGTTTGGGATTTTAGGAAATGATGACGTCACGTTCAACCCAAGAATTGACAATGATAACCGAGCGTCAATGATTGAGAGCCGAGTGTCATTCCTTTTTTGAAGAATTTTCCTACTCCAACGGTAGCTCCTAGCTACTCCTATTTGCTTTATTTCCGAATTCTATTGTTTTTGTTTCTTTGTGCAGGCCCCGCGACGGAGATTGCCAGCAACTTGTGTTTCGGCTCCCATAATAACCCACGTGGATCCTTTCGAATATTGCAAGAAGGAAGACTCGGAATTTTGAGGGTGGATTATGCACCATCACTCCCGGCTGGCGAGACCAAGGTTCTCAAGCTTGCTGACGAAAGCGGGCAGGTGAATCCCGAGTATACCACTTCTGATAATATTCACTTTGATTTTCGATTCGATAATAAACCTTTGGAAGTGTCTGCTGGTCAGAAATTCATCCTGGATGAAGAGTCGGGATCTGGTGTGGATTTCTGCGTTAATGTATATGGTTACTACGCCAATTGAAGGCCAGAGGAAAGTCGATCAGCCAGTCGAACACTCTTAAAATTGATTACGACTAAGTGTGTATTTTTTATTTCAAAAATATGTCAGCTATTTTAGAGAATAGTTTTTAAAGGGGTAGTCATTTTCGCTGTTTAGTAATTTTTGTAAAGATGCATACATTTCTTTTGACCTGAATCTTAAAGTAGAGAACGCTAAAAGTCAACTTCTGTATGAGTCAAGTAAAAAAGTGAATAAAGTCGTTGGTTCATTGACAACTTGAAAGTTTTGTATTTTACCTGTGTTTTAGCTCTGATATGAGGAGGATCACATAACTTCCCTTAGTGCATTTTTGTCATCGCGCTAAAGAGCTGGTGGCGACGTCTTTGACTTACTAATTTAAGTAAAAGGAGAGAGTGTGGTCTAGAAGATCATAAAACGGCAACGGAAAACACTAATCGCAGGGGGGTGGGTCCCTTTTAGCCTGCTAATTGCCGTGTTCGCAAACACCTTGGCTCTGAAGGCCTGAGAGTTTTGGCCCCTTAAGACCCGGATGCACCATTGCCTATTTTTCTCTTGCCTCGGGTTAAATGCGCTTCTTCACTGTTATCTAGAGGTTGATATTTTGAATAATCAAAGGTACTCTCATTGAAATAAAAGAGCATTAGTTACTGAGGTAAAACAGTTTGTCGTTTTAGTGATCACTGAGGTGGAATAGGGGTCCTTATTTTGCAATTATGATGATTTGTTCTACATCACTGACATTAATATTCGTCTCCTCGTGTTCCAAGTAGGGTGTAGACTTTCACATACCCGACTAAAATGGCGGAGGAAAAAAAAAAACCCTTTTTATTCCGATTAGGCCTTGCTAGTTAGGTATGATCTCTTTGCTCTTTTGTTTCTTGGACCATCATTAATTTTTTCGCATCCGGTATATGAGATACCGGCAACCTGGGTGATGAGAGCAATTTTGGGGAAAATTATCATAAGTGAACAGCCTTCTACTGTTATACAACACTTCTTGAATTTTACCACACATTTGACAGTTGCGAACTTTTTGTATGCCTGGTTTTTTGATTGGCAATATTAATTAAATTGTCCACCTAAAACATTCAAAGTACGATAACTTTTTTTTGAAGGTGTTTTCCGTTTGTGCCCTTGTGCGTGGTCACCTTGTGCTGTAGATCACGACGTTTTGTGACAAGCGGACCGTTAGTCCCTCCTGCTTCCATGATCAGGCGACCATGGTCAAAGTAAATTCCTCCATTTAGAGTACCATTGCAAAAACCCTAACACACTTAATTGTCCAGAGGACACACACCATATACAAAGGTCCATATTTTTAAACTGCGGAAGTTTTTTAATTTTAAACGTTTTCTCAAGCTGCGGCTTTTAAGTTTGGCCCCCAATTAGATCTGCTGCAATATTTTTAGCAACCATCTGTTTTTTCCACTTTGTATTAATAACCAACACAAAATTTAGAGAAATTAGAGTAGGAATATTACAGAAACCTGAGATAACGCCCGGCCGGAATGGGCATTCTGGCTAGGAACAGAGACTTTCGACCTTTAACAGCCATGGGCCACCACATCGCTGCGATAGCTTATAACAGATCACGTTGTTTTCTGAGTCACTGGACATATCTACTCACAAAACAACATCTACCAAGCTGCAATGAAAAAGATTAAACGCAAACCGTAGAACATGCTAATTTTCTATATGCTGCGATCTATTCCTTTTCATCCAAACATGAATTTAGGCGCGATAAAGCTTTAGCATTTTCATATATCGTGATGGACGCGTCCTCGACATAGTCTTCCATTTTGCGACATTCTGGATCAAGACATTTAATGCCTACCGGTACAGATTTTATAAGTTAGATTCGTGCTCCTACAATTCCCACTCAGGCAACTTAAGGCATGGTTTACCTCTTAATATGACATATTTTTCTTTTTAAAGAGAAGTTTTTGTTGGATTTTTCTGAAATTTGTAGGATACAATCAAATCAGTATCCTTAACAACATAAAGAATTAGTACATTTCAAATTTACGTCATGTGACCAAAAAAACGATAATTAACGGTTAAAATCTTTAGACTAAAATGGGGTACGATAAATAAACTTGAATTAATCATTTCTGTGTGTAATTCTTTTACATTGTAACAGGTCTTCAAGAAATAGCCTTGTATTCATGTCCACGTCCAATAAGAACTTTTTATTTAAACGAAACAGACCACGTGACTTAGTAAATAGCCAAATAACTTCTAATACAAATTACAAGTACCAACTAACATGGTAGAGATTAAGAGAAAATGATGTCCTATCATTTTCTCTTGGTAGAGATACAATACTCTCACTTTGTTGGACAGTTTGACATTATTTGTTTGGCAACTTTTAATGCATAACCTTACCCCATTTCATTAAGGTAAAGACTTGTTTCCATATCTCAAACCGCCCTCTCCCTATTCAAGTACACTCACATGAAATTTCTAAGTTTCTTGACACAGAGACTTAGTTTCTGCTCAACAAATGTTTTCAAAGTGCAAGTCTCTTCAACTTTAAAGGAAAAAAAAATCGGTGTGACGAGGTCGATTTAAATTCGGATTGTCAGACCGGCAATCTTCCACCCTAACCACTAGACCACCGAGGATTCGCTGCCAGAGAATGGTTTGATTTAAGTACTAATTGGAAAACCCAAACGCTATAAATAAGCTAACCATTAACCGTAACCCTAATCAAATGTTTCCGGGTAATGTTTCTCGCAAAACGTTGTTGCTAAATATTGCGTAATGTTTTTGTGAGCGCAAAAGAGTTAAAAAAGCGCGGTTTTTTAAGTTTTTTTTTTAAACTTCTTGTTCTTATTGTCCCTTGTCACGCGTTTTGCATGTGACATTGGCCAATTGGCAAGGATTTGGATTTGAGTTTCCATCTGAGATCATCACCATCTGCATTTATTGAGTATATGGATATTAATCGACCAGCAGATTACTTTATAGCTTGCTCTAGTACACCGTGCTGACGAGACCCCAACAAGGTCGAAACAGCTGTCCACGGTTGCAGTTCTTGGCTTTCAGTTTGGACTCTATCATGTTGTTGCACCGTTAGGCTCTTCACGTGTATCAGCCTTGCATCATTGTTTGCCATTCTTTCTATTTTTGGCTGATCAGATCTTTTACAGATCCTACGTTAACAGGCAGCATTTTCGTTTGCGGTCCTTTGCATCATCATGTTCAATAATATAAAAAGTCGGTCAGAAACAATTCACTCCCTCTGGGCGCGTTTTATCAGCACTGGTACAATTTGCTTGTGTTATTGTCGGAGCATGCCTCGTGAAAAACGTTAGTCATGCAGTACAAGAAACTATTAAATTATTATTATTATTATTATCTAATTCTTTGTTCGGGTATTGAGGCTAAGTCGGCTATCTCCTTTCGAGGGTAAATTGTCACTAAGAAACCTTTTCTTAAGCTTGGTAGAACAAGCTATTTAAAGTCTTGTTAACAATGAAACAAGTACAAAATCATCAACAAAGAAGATAAAACCTTTCAAGAGAAAACGAGGGATTAGAGAGAACGCTCTTAGTCTAGGCTTTGGGATATGCCAATTCCTCTAAAGTTATTTTCGGGAATTGCCGAAAACAGCGGGGTGACATTTGTAAAAAAAACACTTCTGCAGGATACCATCCTTGAGGTGATCAGGCAATTAAGAAGCGTTGGTCAACTGAGGGGTAAATACGGTTTGGTCGATAAAAGGGCCTTTTATGGGTAACATTAGAGAGAGTTTCATATTTCTGAGACTGATCAAAGGTGGGAGATATCTTTTCAGAACTCCCTGTGGAATAAAATAGCACATGCAGACGGGTGGAAATGCTCTTCTAAGTGGTCAACAAAAACAAGAAACGTTTCCGGCGGGATATGTTTATAAATATTGTGCTGCTTTCATGGACTGTAATGTCAGTGCCCTTTTTCAAAGAAGTTTACAAGCCGATGGACTTCGACATTGATAGTTGGCAATGATTATTGGCAACTTTGCTGTGGGAAGGTTGTCTGTTCCCTTGTCTGTCTGGACCAATGAGATTTTCCTCTCGCAATGAAATAAAGCCTGAAAAAAAAGCCAAAAAAAAAGCAAGTTATTCGCTTTTTGAGTTGGATAGATGGATAGATTAGATATTGAATTAGATCATCTTTTTTTTATCACACGGAACAATTTCCATCCAGCCGACATATGATAGCACAATAGCTGAAAGAAACGTGTTAAAATATATCAAAAATCGGCAGAATGCAAATTAAATGAATAAAAAAAAAACTATTATAAAATCTCTACTTATAACCGAACCAACAAGAGTAACTCCACCGTCCCTCAACTTTATTGATTGAGTGTAATTTATACCAATTGTCCCAGGATAAAATTGTTTGCTCAGGAGTCTGCCATGTCCAGTATTTAGCGATCATAGCATGGTGTTCGCCTACAGAAAATTTCCATAAATGTTTGAGTGACGCTTGTGGCACAATACTCTGACTTTACAGGAAATTTTAAGCAAATTTACTCGCTTACAAGTTTTCCGAAATGACAAATTGCGTCTCAAAATTGGGAATGAGATCAATTTTAGCAATCCCAATCGACATTGTTGGTCAAACATAGAAATGCATGTTTTTCCTATCTATTGTTTGACCAAGCATGCTCCACTGAGGAAGAATGCGTGTTCGTGCGCGCGTAAGTTCCCCCCGTGGGCATGACATCTGAGCCTAAAGAAACGAATGCATAATCGGAATATTCTAAAAATTAAAGCTATGAAATCTAAGGAATCCTTTTGACTGGATGCAATTTTAAAAAAACACCGCAAACATAGTGAATAACGAGATTCAGAATTAGCAAAGCAATCCTACTATCATAATAGTTTCGCCGCGAATACACAGTCAATTCCAGAAAGACTTAGGCTAGACTATCAATGAACTCACTTCGAGCAAATTCTGGGGGTGCCACGGAATCGATTACGTCCCTCTAAAAGTGAATGGTGGGTTATCAATACACAAATCCAAACTATGCTGTGCGAATGAATTTTAATAATCACTTTGCCACCCTCCGGTTCCAAAACGTGCTAGCAACATTAGCACTTCAGATATTGATACCTATCTGAAGTACCTCGCCGATACGGCATGAACAGTTTTCATCCTTTGATCCCAACCACCAGAGATAAAGTTTTTTCACTTTCTTAACAAACTCAACAAGTCAAAAGCAACTTGGTCTTGATATGATATCTGCTAGGCTCATTCCGGGGAAATGCGCGGATCTCATTTGCATGCCCTGGGACGCTTTCCTTCCCTTTGCTGTGTCAACGCTAAATAAACCCGCTATTTTAAGTTTTAAACAACTCAAAAATGTGTGTTCTCTCTTCGGCTATGCCAGACATTTTCATTTTAACAATGTGTTTTTTTATTTGTTTGTTTATTTGTTTTTTTTTTGCTAATCGGTTTTTCTTTTTTGAACACCAGGAGTTACTTAAAGGATGCCTTTCAAAAATTATGTCAATAGAGCCCCTTAAACTGATTTCGATTTATTTTTTTTCTCAACCAAGAAGCACGCAAATGCCTACCCTGCGTGACATTGCTTTCACTCTAGTTCTGCTCGACGAGAGACGAGAGGACACATCTGCTCGCAATCGTTCGACTGACGTATCAGTAGGGACGAACAAATTTCTGTGAATGTCAAAAAGCTGTGATCACTTTAATTTGACTTTGACAGGTCGGTTGTGTAAACACCAATCAGATGGGAGATGGAGCCGCAAAAACTGAAACAATGCCGGCTCTCGATCATTCACGAACCACGGGTCGATCACGTCACCTACCTTAAAGATTTCACGTTAAAAACCTTTTGCATTGTCAGACTTTATTTTTTTCCACAATACAACTCTTCGTAGATAAAACCTCACCCGTAAACCGCCACATCAATAGAGCGAGCTTCAACGGTTTTTTGTGTGGCTTACACGTGGTGTATAGCCACATTATGTTATGACCTTGTTTATTTTTAATTTATTCATTTGTCTACGGGAGTCGAGCGCTTGTCACGTGGCCTAGTGTCTACGGCGAACTAGTAGTAGTCTTGGTCGTAAGCTTGTTTTCGAGTATTTTTTTTTTTCAGGTGATCGTATCACGAGTTAGTTCTCCTCGCACAAGCCAACAGACACAGACCTGCCTTGTGTTACAGCGAAGATATCAGTGACGTCCGAGCACTGTTACGCAATATCTAAGGTTGGGAAAAAAGCGATCGAAACAAAAGAAATGACTGAAAATTTACGTACCTCAAACGACTTTCAACTGTAGAAAAGCGAAGGGCGACCCACTCCCCTGCGATTAGTGTTTTCCATCGGCCGTTTTATGATCTTCTAGCCCAGACTCTCCCCTTTTACTTAAATGAGTAAGTCAAAGAGGTCGCCACCAGCTTTTTAGGGCGATAACGAAAGTGCACTGAGGGGGTTACGTGCTACTCCTGAGATCAGAGCCAAAACACAGGTAAAATGCAAAACTTTCAAGTTGTCAATGAACCACGACTTTATTCACTTTTTTACTTGACCCATACATAAGTTAACTGTCTGCGTTCGACCTTAAGATTCAGGTTAAAACCAGTAGTAACCATACACAGAAACGCAAGAAACGCACACCAGACCCTGACTCTTCATAGAGGCTGAATTTCTGACCAGCAGACACCGTCAAAGGTTTATTATCGAATCGAAAATCAAAGTGAATATTATCAGAAGTGGTTCTCTCGGGAATCACCTTCCGCCCGCTTTCGTTAGCAAGCTTGAGAACCTTGGTCTTGTAAGCCGAGAGTGATGGTTTATAATCCACCCTCAAAATTTTGAGTCTTCCTCCACTCAATATTTGAAAGGATCCAAGTTTGTGAGCATGGGAGCCGAAACACAGGTTGTTGGCAATAAGCGTGGAGGGAGCTGCACAAAGAAACAAAAACAATAGAATTAAACCCGCTAAGAGTTCGGAAATAAAGCAAATGGGAGTAGCTAGGAGCTACTATTGGAGTAGGAAAATTCTTCAAAAAAGGAATGACACTCGGCTCTCAATCATTGACGCTCGGGTATCACTATCAATAATCAGTGTGTAAACATGGAGCGATGCATGCAATACTGTTGCCGAGAAACCCAAACGCAATCGCATGCAAGTAAGTAAGTAAGCAAGCAAGCAAGCAAGCAAGCAAGCAAGCAAGCACAAGCAAGCAAGCAAGCAAGCAAGCAAGCAAGCAAGCAAGCAAGCAAGCAAGCAAGCAAGCAAGCAAGCAAGCAAGCGAGCGAGCGAGCGAAGCGAGCGAGCGAGCAAGCAAGCAAGCAAGCAAGTAAGTAAGTAAGTAAGTAAGTAATATACAGAACGTATACACAAGGAGGTTCTACCTAAAGGTGATTTTGTAATGACTCTGGCGGTGAGATCATTTTTTATTTTTTTTATGGTTGTTGTTTTGACTTTTTTTGTAGGAATTCAAAACCTTTTCACTTACTATTTCGTTCCACGATCTCTCTGATAGCCTCTGGGTTTTGATATTCAGGCAGAAACATTCTGTTCCTCTCGTAGCGCTCAACGTGAAACGCTGTGGGCAGGGCGAAATAGTTAAAATTAAGTTAGGGGTGAACGTCACCTCAGGTTTCATAAAGCGAGTAGGGGAATGCTGTCACTTTCTATGGTTTAAACAAAACCGTAACTCGTTTTGGAAAAGCCGAAGCCACCGCCGGGATTTGCATAGAAACTGGCATATCGGCATAATATCAGTATCAAACCGGTGGAATATAATAGTTATTTAAGTCCCACGGTACGCTGGCCTAAAATAATTTTTACCAACACTGGATGCAAATTCCAAAATACGAAATGACTGGCATTTGGCAATTTTTTAAGCAGTGAAAAGTTGTTTGCATATAAAACTATATAGACTCACTCAGCGATACGCTTAAAAGCCCGTCAGGGGTATACCAGTACCCAAGTCGTGACCCAACTCCTCTCCCCACCTGAGAGGTACACCGTGCTGGCAAGTCGGGTATCAAGGGTGATGTTTATTTCGACAAAGACAATAACAGTGCGTGTACAAATACCAGATAAAAATGAGAATTACCACAATTGATATACCGATTTAGTCACCTTTGGGTTTGGCTAGCGTTTTTTCCGCCACCAATAGGAAAATCACCAAGAAAAGACTGAAGGAAAAAAACCCTGTTTTGGCATTCATCTTTAACCCTAGAGAGAAAAACAAAAAAAGGCCTCGCGTTTGGAATCAAACCTTTTTTGAATGAATTAAGCATGACATAAATACCTAACTTTCTTTTCACTCTCTGCTAGAATACTTCCTTTCCTTTCGGAGCCTGGAAAAATACTAGCAACCTCATAAAGTCTAGTTAATGCTGCATGATCATCGCAGTTATGAATCAACGTTGATAAAGCAGTAGCGAAAGGAAAGTCTGAAAAATTCAGGCTTTAACTTGATTCTCTTCGTAGTTTAAATATATGTGGCTTTCATATATTAACTTTCGTCAACCTCGTAAAATATTCATACCTATATATGTCAAACTATCCAATAGGAGGTTAGAATGGAGCGGAAATTACACCATGTACAAATGTGTGTCGTAACAGCACTAAAAGTAAATTCACCTAGAAATCACAAGTGGCGCAATTAAATATAGCGTGAAGGTCCAGTCGAAATTAGAGAAATTACAAGTAACCTGCTAAGGCAAAGCACAGGAAAATGCCTGCGCACAAGTCACCCGGTTAATTGCGAGATAAGAGACAACTTTTCTTTATGTATCTGAGGCTTTTGGCAGAGCGTGGTTGTTCACTAATAGCCCTTTTCACGGTTAGCTCTGCTCATTTGCATTATATTAAAATCTGGCATGTATGTGAGGCAATTTCGGGCTATTTTGCAGTTTTAGCCCGAAATTGCCTCGCATCCACGTTGGATTACATTGTAATGCAAATGAGAAAAACTAACCGTGAAAAGGGCTATTAGCAACTATTCACGCGAAGCGGCGAGGTAAATATCCACCACTGGCCACCGACACCGAGGTGAATAGTTGTTTTAGTATATATACTAAACAGTGAGATGATAATTATAGCGCTAAAAGATGATTTTAACTCATTTATTACTGCAAAGATTACAATATTTCCCGGCACAAAATCCGCGCGAACTGCTGCGCGGTGAATAGCGAAAGCATGCGTGATATCACCTAATACCACAGAAAAAACAGGTTCCCTGTCCATTAGCTTTATAATGCATATTTTTAAAGTATGCGACACTTATTGCACCCGTTTACTAAGAATAGTTGTTATGCATATGATTATCCCCTGTTTTTTGGCTACAATTCTATTTCCTGTCGCTATTACTATCGTATATATCTAGTGAACGATGTAAAAATAAACTTGGACTTAGAGCTAAAATGAAATGCTTCACGGAGGACATTAGTAAAGAAAAGGCTTTGAAAAGTTTTTGTCACTTCAGCTTTACTACTTGATTTGACAGTAGAGTAGAGTTGAGAGTTGAGAGTTGTGTTCGGGAAAGTCAAACTGTTCCAAGGATTTCAGTTCTATGTTGCCAAACAGCTATAGATTTCTCGGTGCACTTCTGTTACTTTCTAAGAGAAGTGAAAAAGAACAAAAAACAGTGACTGAGAGTTAATTCTAGAAAAAGTTCTTTTTTTCTTTTTTTCTTCTCTTACTATAGGCTGGTATCTGGGTTAGTGCGAAAAGCCCTAAAAAGCAAATTTTGTGAGAAAAAAGTTGACGTTTGTTAACTTAATGAGGTTTATTAAAGCTTGTTCTTAAGCAAAACCCTTAATAGTAAAAATCCAAACAGTTATTGCTCTCAGAAAAGACCACACAAAAGTGAAATTAAAGAAACCGACTAACTCATGTGATTCTCTGACTATTGGAGGTAACGCATTCCAGAGTTTGCTTGTTAAAAATCAAATCAACACCGAGGCCTCCAGTTTCTTTTCGCAATTGAAACAAGCACCACAGAGATTCTCTGCCGACAGGTAAGGCGAACGAATTAAATTGCCGACATTTTCTGGTGACAAGACAAAGTTTGAATACTTTTCGACAGCCTTCGAAAGCATCGTGGATGACTCTGATGGTGAGCCGGCCAAACACAAGATGATAAGGCTAAAGGCTTGCCTTCATGGCCCGAGAAAGCCAGAACAATCAATATCGAAGCTTGGCTTGTCAAAAGA
Source organism: Platygyra sinensis (assembly GCA_019787425.1). Classification (NCBI taxonomy): domain Eukaryota; kingdom Metazoa; phylum Cnidaria; class Anthozoa; order Scleractinia; family Merulinidae; genus Platygyra; species Platygyra sinensis. The sequence continues at coordinate 14,081 of JAHPZR010013040.1, forward strand.
AGCGCATGAAGAGGCAAAAAAACGCTGGCAAACGAAGATTTCGTGGCGTAGGACTGAGACAACTTCAAATTCTATCGCGGGCAGTCGTTATCTTCGGTTTCCAAATAAAGCTTTAAACTAAAACTGCGCCTAAAATGTTTTTAGTTTGGAACGAAAGATGACAGGAACCACGGCAAGTATAGTAGACTTGGCATAACCGTCCGCAAAAACAAAGAAATTTTGACAAGTCTCCCAGAATATACCAGGATAATGTTGCCAACGGTTTTATAGCTAAATTATATTGAGAAGCTACTCTTGTGGGCGAGACATTCTTTTAGGCCTTTTAATTATTAAATAACAAAGAGAACAAAGAAATACTAGCAAGAGAATCATTTAATTTTAAGTAAAAACTCCCCACTGAATTACCTACTATAAATTACGTGACTTCTTTTGACATTTCGCAGTATTTTCCTAAATTGTAATAATTACCTAGATATATTTACAAATTGGTTTGTCGGGAAGTATTCCAAAATATGTCATATCGTACGACATATTTTCATTTTCATTTCCAAATTGGGTTTCCTCTAACAACGCATCGTAATCAGATAAATAAAGTGATGTCCTTTGTAGCAGCAAACACATCTGCACATCGCGGTCCCTCCCCACTTAAAAAAAAAAGAAATTTATTTCTTCACTGATTCAAATCGTATATTTTGAAGGCTGTTTTCGTTTACAACATCCTGGCTACAAACCTACCACCCAAAACCTTTTCCTACCCCAGAAAAATGTTTCTGGTCATGCATTATTTGCAACGTCCACTGAGAGAGGACATTTAGTTCAATTTTCAAATATAGCTCCAGTGGTGGATCTGGGGTAGGGGCCCAAGGTCCTGGGCTTCTCTCCTTATTTTGTGGAAAAAAAGGTAGAAATCACCAATTAAA
>JAHPZR010013040.1:20000-23711 GCA_019787425.1 Platygyra sinensis
ATATTAAAAGGCCGCGGCCATGGTATCTCATCGATTTGGCTGAAATTTTGCATGTAGTCTTGCTTTGGAACAGACGATTGAATGCAGGAGAACCACACAACGTCGAACAAAACAACTTGGCCACTCTGTTGCCGGATCTCTTGTAGAAATTCACGTACCAGACGTCACTTGAAGTGTAAACAAAACCAATTTGATAGCAAGGCTGGTACTACGGCAAGGGCAATTGAAACTTTAATGGGCCAATATTTCGACTAGCAGAGCTAGTCTTCTTCAGGGCCAGTACGTATACTAATTCGAAATTAGTACTGGCCCTGAAGAAGACTAGCTCTGCTAGTCGAAATATTGGTCCATTCAAGTTTCAATTGCCTTTGCCGTAGTGCCAGCCTTGCTATCAAATTGTTCTTGCTTTGGAGTTCTAACTACGAAATGGATGTTTCAAAGTTCTGGTAAATTTTAGTTTTGGAGTTCTGAACACGACCGGTTTCGGTCGGTCCCGAAGGGCCGCCAATATGGCTTATCAAAGGACTTCTTGTTATCTTTCCGTCAAGCTCACCATAATCATTCACCAAAAACTATTAATACCGCCTTAAAGGGCTATCTCTCTACTCACATTCTAGGGTATACTTTGCTGAAATAAAACATAAGTTGGGAAGCAATTTGAGCACGTTTTATCTATTCATTTAACAATCATCGAATTGTCGAATTCAAGCAAGAACCATGAAAAGTGACAAGAACCACCTAGTACTCAAGCATTTTGTTTAACCGCCGAATTAATTTTATTATTTTCTTTGTTAAATTTTTAGTAGACTAAAACTAATTTTTGTATGGATGCAAAACAGTCTTTAATCCAGTGTTTTATCATTATTATTATTATTTTTATTATTATTATTTTTTGTTTTGTTAATTAATTTTGTGTGTATTCCCAAATCGGTTTACCTATAATACCTTTGCTGTGTTGTCTACCAGGTGTTTTGCCAAACAAAGATAGTCTTTCGAACTCGAATCCCAAATAAGTAAAAGAAAGTGCTCAAGCTGAAACGGTTGACGGGCTGCCACAATCTCCACCGGTGTGAAGCGTCGCGAAACCTTTTATGTTTTCGTTCTAACGAGCAATGCATATTTTTGAAAAGAACGAGCCTTTATACTATCCGAGTTTTACAAGACAAAGACTAGTTCTTTTTTTTTACCCCTTACGGCTTTTGAGGGAAAAGTATACTTAGCAATGTAATCGATTGTTTTACTGAATTTCGATAAACTACGCCAATTTAATCGCTCCCAAAAAGCCATCTGAATTTAATTATTTCTTGGTATGTGTTCAATATTATACTAATGTAACTTAAAAACCTCTAACCTTTCATTGTGTTGTGTATAACAAACAAACCTGCTCCCCATGTTTATCTAACGTACCTCTGACGTTTTTCATTTGAGTATCTTCTGTTCCGACTTTCGTTTAAATCCCAGGCCCAAGGTCGGCTTTCTCCACTCCTGCTCAACTGCAAATGCGATGCGAAAGTCTTCACTTCATAAACAGATCTTTCTTTGCTTGAAAGTGTATCGCTATTATAAATTCAGAACGAGTTCGACTGAAATCAAAATTATTACTATCTTAAACAATTTACCAGATGTTTGTACTTTTCTCAACATTTTTTAGCAACGTTTTATAGTTAAATTATATAGCAAAACTCTACTTCTATCCGTTTTAATTGTTACATTATAAATAGAACAGACATATATCAGCAAACGAATTCAAGTAAAAAAGGAGAATACGAGCCGGAAACAAGAAAACGCAAAAACGAGTTCAAGTAAACTATAAAATATGTCCTCTTTTGTTTAAAATACAGGTTTTAAACAGTCGTTTTGCAGTATATCCCTAAATTAGCATTATTGTAAATGCTTAGAATATTTGCTGTTAGGTTTGTCGGCAGCTTTTAATTGGTTTTTCTTGTTTACCAAAATATGTCATATCGTACGACATATTTGTCATATTTCTAACTTGAGTTTCATCTAAGGTATCGTTAACAGATAGATTGTTTCAAATTGTACATTTTTTGAAGGCAGTTTTTGTTTACAACATTGTGGAAACAAAGAAGAAATACTCATGTTCAAACTCAACTTCTGCTTAATTTTAGGAGCTATTTTTTACCTTACTTTTCTTAGTTCTTCATTTTGTTCAAACAAATTCGATGAGTAAATATTACCACCGAAAAACTTTTCCTACCCTGGAAAAAGTTTCCTTGTCGTGCCCTATTTGCAAAGTTTACTGGGGGCGGAAGTTTTGCTCAGTTTTCAAATAAAGCGGTAAATTAATACTGCACATAAATTTCGAACAAAAGATGACAAGATGACAAGTATAGTGTAAGCATAACTTTCCCGAAAACAAATAGTCTCCCAGAATGGCATTAGGATAAGGTTGCCTGTATGTATCGTTTGTTTATCGCATCTCTCATGTCATCGGTAAATTTAAGAGGGAAGATGTGATTTCCTTAGTAACCAAAGACAAATGCTTCTTTTGTAATAAAGTTTAACTGTGATTACATGAAAGAAATAATCAGTAGTTTTTTTAGCACAGTTTGTTTCTATAAGTAGCTCTGAACACAGAAAGCTCTCCCTATACTGGAAAAATATATCTACGTATACTACTACGAAATTACTACTGGCCCTGAAGAAGACTAGCTCTGCTAGTCGAAATATTGGCCTATTAAAGTTTCAATTGCCTTTGCCGTAGTGCCAGCCTTGCCATCAAATTGTTCTTGCTTTGGAGTTCTAACTACGAAATGGATGTTTCAAAGTTCTGGTAAATTTTAGTTTTGGAGTTCTGAACACGACCGGTTTCGGTCGGTCCCGAAGGGCCGCCAATATGGCTTATCAAAGGAAGTTCTTGTTATCCTTCCGTCAAGCTCACCATAATCATTCACCAAAAACTATTAATACCGCCTTAAAGGGCTATCTCTCTACTCACATTCTAGGGTATACTTTGCTGAAATAAAACATAAGTTGGGAAGCAATTTGAGCACGTTTTATCTATTAATTTAACAATCATCGCATTGTCGAATTCAAGCAAGAACCATGAAAAGTGACAAGAACCACCTAGTACTCAAGCATTTTGTTTAACCGCCGAATTAATTTTATTATTTTCTTTGTTAAATTTTTAGTAGACTAAAACTAGTTTTTGTATGGATGCAAAACAGTCTTTAATCCAGTGTTTTATCATTATTATTATTATTATTATTATTATTATTATTGTTATTTTTTGTTTTGTTAATTAATTTTGTGTGTATTCCCAAATCAGTTTACCTATAATACCTTTGCTGTGTTGTCTACCAGGTGTTTTGCCAAACAAAGATAGTCTTTCGAACTCGAATCCCAAATAAGTAAGGGCAGGAAGAGGTTTTGATGATAATACGAAAACTGAAAAACTAAGAGTCATACTCTGTAAGATTCGAATAATATTAAAAGGCCGCGGCCATGGTATCTCATCGATTTGGCTGAAATTTTGCATGTAGTCTTGCTTTGGAACAGACGATTGAATGCAGGAGAACCACACAACGTCGAACAAAACAACTTGGCCACTCCGTTGCCGGATCTCTTGTAGAAATCCACGTACCAGACGTTACTTGAAGTGTAAACAAAACCAATTTGATAGCAAGGCTGGTACTACGGCAAGGGCAATTGAAACTTTAATGGGCCAATATTTCGACTAGCAGAGCTAGT
>JAHPZR010013042.1:0-61266 GCA_019787425.1 Platygyra sinensis
CTTCTGCCCATATATATTTTACGAGAATTCCCGTTAAAAAACACTTTGCAACGATTCAGAGGCAGATTAAAAAACAATCTCCTTCTATTTATCAGTTCTTCACTTTGGTGCAAGCCTGTTACAGCGCGTACATTTGAATAGATGTCATTTTGGTGAGAAAATTGTAGTCTTCATTTCACCACAAGGCTACCGAAACTTCGTTCTTTCATCGCAAATGGGCTTGGGATCACGAAGGACTTCGCGGTCGTAGCCGTGTTTACGCGAGCCTGCGTTTAGATTTCAGGTTTTTTTCAGATTTCAGATTTTCGTTATTTGCACAATGTACAAATCCAGGAGCCCATCACCCTGACAAATCTTTCAGTGTTAGTGCTCAATAGAAACTGGTTGCCAGCAATGCGAGATGAAGAGTCGGATATTTAATCTCTTTTATTAAAAACTAGATCATTCGATAAGGCAATTCAAGAGTTTTCATCTGCCCTCTAATAGATCAAGGCAAGAACCAATCAAAATGCGAGAATAACTTGGGTTATTTTTTAACATGCTATACAAATATAGTAAGCGTACGAGGGGGGGGATTAATTTAGTGTAGTTTTCTGTATTTTGGGGAAGTTTTTAATAAAACAATTATTCCACTCGCCCTTGTTGGATATGAGATGGGCTCCTGTAGATAGTAAACTTGGCATTACGTGCCTAGTTGACTATCTATCATCTCATATGCAACAAGCGCGAGTGCAGTGATTGCTTAACATCTGAGGCCATATTCCCAAGGTGATCTCCCTAAGGCTTTTCTTAGACCACTCTGAATTTCTTGAATCCGAGGAGAGTCTAGAATTAGCCAATGTGATGTAGATATAGTTAAAGTGGGCACGCCCCAACCGGCCTTACTGGCCCAATTTTCGTCCTCCTCCAAAGCATCCAAGCAACGCGGGTGTTTAAAGTATCCTCAGAAGACAATAAGGTGTATGCAGGAGATTAACTCTGTCATGACCCATCCTCTCTTTTTTTAGGTATTTTAGTACGTGATTTTTCAGATTTTAATCAAGCATCGAATCTGCCGTGGTACGCATTATCTGATCTAAAGAATGATACCGAACATTCATTGTGAACCGTCTTTTTCTCAGACTTTCTGGTGGACCAGGAGGCTTTCTTTCAATCATTAAAACAGTTTGAGAAAGACCGCCAAGAAGCTTCCAGTGGAGCAGGCATAGGTAAGTTGAAGTAAGACGTAGAGAGTAAGTTATGAGCAGTTATGGTACTGGAACGTGGGTTACTATTCAGATGATGCAGCTCTTGTGAGTGTCATGTAATATAAGAGTCTTGGTTATTTCTGGGCGAATTTTTTTTCCACAAAATATCGCGCGAATCCTCATTTTACGATCTTTAAAAGACCTTTACACGGACCCTATTAAGGATAATTTTTTTGTTGTTTTCTAATTATTTATGGAACCTGCCTTAAGGCCTGGCTAAACTAGCAGAAATTGTTGTGGAAACATTGTTTCTCGTCATGTTTCCTGGAGCGGCTTAATTTGCAGGAAGCACAACAAAATGTTTTAATTCCCCCGGCGGCTAAAAGTTCATGCGCAATTTAATAAACTGACTTTCGAAGAAGTCTGAGGAGCTTTTGTTTCAGGGCTTGGTCCCTCACAATTTCTGATCTCAGAATTTCTCATTTCGTTTTGTAATAATCCCTTGTGATACCATGCATGTTTCCTTGACATCTGTGCATCTATTTGACAGTTACCACTTCCTTTTTACTCCTATATATGCAGTCCTCGTGAGCTCCATTCCACAAACAGTCATACAAACGAAATGAGTAATTCTCTCCTTGTCCTTCCAATTCCTTTTTTTCTTTCCCTTCCCTTTTCTATGACCTGCTTGTGGTTCTTCTTCTTCGACTTTGTGGCCAGTCATTGTTGTACTCTCGCCGTTGCTGCTGGGAAACATTTTTAATGAGCAGCACTGGAACCTAGTCAACATGTTGGCTAAACTGGGAAACATATGCTTCGATTGCAAAATTTGTGTCCGGGAAGCAATAATGTTTTCGACCTGAGGCAAAAACATGTTTTGTTTCCAAGCAGCAAAATTTGTTTCTGCAACATATGTTTTGCGCGTACCGCTAAACTAGGAAATATTTGCCGGGGCAACAATGTTTCTTACTTTAGCCAGGCGTTTAGACTTACCGCGGCCTTCACTGGCGCGCTCAGTCCACATAATTTCACTGACAACAGAAATATCCTCAATCAAGATTTCTAATTCGTACCTAGATTTTCACCAGTTCCTTGGTTTGATAATAAGGCAACAGAAAAACATTTAATTCCGTTACGAGATACACTAGTTTCCCTGAAATGCGATACTGATTCATATGAAGTTTTTACGCAAGCTTTGTGCTTTAAATTTACGATGTTATTTCCTGTCCCATAGACTTGTGATTTCCAGATGGTTGACCCAAGTTCCGCAAACTTCTGTTTTAAGTCTTCGTCCTGATAGAAAATATCAGTTTTGTTTCATTTTTATTCCGGATATTGAACTCAATGCCAAGAGGCCTTACATTACAACAGCCTGTCAAATTTTTACAGCATACTTTTATTGGAAACATGCATTAAGTATGGTCATTTCGCAAGTACAATTTTTAGGACGTGAGTGGCGACAATTAAGGTAGCGTGCACTCTACCCCAAAGAAATTTAAAAAAGTAGCTTCATATATTTCTACGGTTAGGCCTACCGGAGCTTTACGAGAACGCTATTCAAATCGGAGGAATTTTAAAACGCCGCTTTTTCGTTTACTTTAGCACAGAAAACCTTTTGAAAACGGAGCTTTTGGAGACCGATGTAGTCACGACAATACTGTGAATTCCTGACCGAGTTCTCCTTATGCACAAATTTAACATAACCTCAGATTGTTGCGTTTTTACATTCCTCGGTTGTAGTGTGGACGAAAAACATTCGATGCGTTTACAGAGTGAAACCTCCGTTTTCAAATTTCTCTAGCATAGAGTGAACGGGGCCAAACAAAGAATGCCTGCATTTTTTTTTTAATTTCGCCCAGATTAAACATGCATCAAAAAATTTTAAAAAAAGGCGATGAAAGGAAAGCAGCGCTTTATTCGAACGGCTGTTCCGAGAATTATTTTCATCAGTTCAAGATGCTATAATTGTGTCCAATACGTTGATCACAACAGAGGCCATATATTAATGCAGTCAAGTTATTGATTACAGCTAATTGCAAATTTAGTAACTTATTATATTAGTGTCGTCTTAAAAGTATACTTTTGCGCAAACAAGATTACAATGCACTGAAAAAGAAGTAACCGGTAAACTTAAATAAATTATGACTTTTATGCAGGATAGAGAAAAACAAAATAAGCGCGTTAACGTTTTTAAGTGTCAAACCAACTGATCAGAATACAGTAGGGCTTCGCTTTACCAACCCTCCGTCAACTCCAGCCGGCTCTACGTCGGTCACTTTCTTGTGTTAAAGAACCCTTTAAATACAAACACAATTTTGTGGCCCAAAGTTGATGTAAACAGGGTTATTTCCATTGTATTTTGTTTTCGCAGGGTTAACCAGGTTAGGAGATTACTCTTTGAAACTTGCCCGAAATATGCCAATAAAAAAGAAACGGTTATCCGAAACTAGTATACTGTGCGCTTTTATGGTTGATGTGAGAGATTTTTCAGGATAATGTAAAAAAAAAATCAAACGCACATTCTTTAATTAATGAATTTCAACATTAGGATAATATGGTTAATTTTTTGAAGTAATAATGACAATATTTCAAGTCTGACAAGAGTGCTTTTTTGCACGTTTTTTAAATTAATCTATATCTTGAGGATGTTTACAACAAAATTACAAAACAAAATACTTCTGTTAAATTCACTGGATACTTATTTTGAAAGCTTTCTTTGTTTTCTAGTGTTCTAGTACAACACATCGCTTTTCCTTCTCTGTAAAAAGTTCTCGCTCCAAAGCCTTTCTCAAAAAAATGTTTGCTTCTTTTTCTGCTTTTGGAGCATGCAAAATCTGAAAAGAGTTGCATGGTTCTAAACGAAGTTACTTTTCAATCTGTTTAATATAGTTTGTCCCGATCAAAATGAGTTTGTTAGTTCATTGTCTCTTTTTCTTCCCAGTCGCTTGTCCGTGGTAAACTCATGTTTGAATAGAGTTAGACGTTTCCGTTACTACAACTGTTCATTCGCTTTAGTGAAACTTGAATGTCCATCCTTATCACAGCTTCGTGTCCCAACAACCTTGATCACAATCATATATGGTGATCTCTTCAGTTGTCCTGGTAGCTTCTGTCGTACAGTCCTTGTGCACTGACGATGACGACTCTGCCGGTCCATCCATCGCAAATTGCGGCTGGTGATCCAATTTCCTCCCTTCTTGTACGATCTTTGGCACAACTTGATCGTATGTTTTTAGTTCTATAAGTTCCTTTTTCTCCAATGGGCTAGTTATAAACATCACGAGAGCGCGGCGGAATCTTTCCGTGCGAATATAATAAATAACTGAATTAACTGCGCTTGTTAAAAGTAAGAAAAAAAACGCACAGAAAATGAGCCAAAACTCCACCATTTGAATAGTGGTCAGAAGCAAAATACTTCGTGTTATATCGGGCAGGAAACAAATTGCATAACACACAATGATGTAGCGAACTGTTTTCAGCGCTTTTAGATCCTGGAAGCGTTTCATGTCCAATCCTTTCAGGCCTTTCCTGAATGATACAGTCTTTTTAATCTCTCTCGAACTCAAATAAAACACAGTGCAAAAAACTATCAAAAATGCTGGCAAAATGATTCTCGGAAACGGCAAAATTCCCCTGTCCTCGTACTGTGAAATATACTTGGCAACAGGGGCGTCGCCGATATCCTCGAAATCCGTGTGAAAAAGAATAATTCCCCCCACTAGAGTAACTCCTACAAGCCACTTCATGGCTATAATCCCAAAAAGCTTTTTTCTGCTTTTCCACGAAGTATATCGTAAACCGTAAGTGAGAACTAAGTAGCGATCTAAAAAAATAGTCGTGACCGAGAGAGCGTTTTGAAGCAGAAAGCCTCTACGAAGAAACAAACAGACTATGGCGAGATATCTGCCTCTGAAAACCGGCGAGGGAAACAGCTGATAGCAAATAAACAACGGGATGTTGATGACACCGTTAAAGAGATCAACCAAGGCCATTTCAACAACGAGAAAGTTAGCATACGTGCGTAGATTTTTATACTTGGCAACAAGCGCGCAGATAAGCGAGTTACCTAATATCAAGACGAGGAGCAGTACCACCAGGAGAGTTGTTTGGATGATCACCTCGTACTTTTGTGGTAAAGTGTTGTAAAATGAGAAGTTAGGAAGCGACATTACTGTTTCTTGTAGCCTCTATCGTTGTCAAACGCTATCTGCTGTCCGTTGGATGCCAGAATGAAATGTCAATGATAATGACATTTTGCGTAATGTTTATTTTAGAGTAACATATCCGGATAGGCTCACCACGGGTGTACGCCCAAACTGTGACGTCAAGAAACCTAACGTGAATCACGTGACTTTAGATGAATGGAGGCGGCGGCGGCCTTCTGTTGTATGGAACTTTCACGATGACTTTTACCATTCAGTTAATTTGAACAATGATATATTTCTTTGCTAATAATGCAAGCTTGATGATTTTAGAAACATAGCGTCGTAAAAGGAAATTTTAGAGAAATGAGTGAAATAAAATCAATATTGAATGCTCTCATTTGCTTTTTTAAGATGAATAAGAGACTGATCATTTTTTATGAATAGGAAGAGGCATGCCGAAATCGACATCATTCAGTCAGCTCGATGCGTTTAATTTTATTCATTATCTCAAAAATTTAGGATGCGAGGAGAATTCTTAGGGCTTATTCGATCGAAAATAAGTCATAAAACATAAATTAATATAAAAGTCAAAGTCAACGGTGCAGTTTTTGCCATGACTTAAATGGGATTTTTATAAAAAGTTAGTTCAAACTTTTCTTTCTTTTTAGAAAGGACAGCCCAACGCGAAAGACAAAAAGTAAAAGCAGAGAAATAAACCAAAGATTTCCATAGAAAATAAAAGATTACAATTAATGTAAACAATATACTCGCTATTCTGGTTCTTATTACTTGTTTCCAGGTCCTCCAGTGCAAGAGGCAGAGGCGGTTGCAGGCGAGTCGGCCTGGAACCAGTTTTCACAGACGAAGAGATCAATCACGACGGAGAAACGTGAGTAAACGTGAGCTTTCATTTTGGGACAAAAATGTAAGAAACCAGACACTTATAAGAAATACGTGAGAGTAAAACGTCAAATGAAGAGCTCGATGACCTTCCTCTTCGCTTTCGTTTCCAAAGAAGTATAAAAGACTCATATTGATCAAGAGAGGATATGCCGAATGATAAGAAATTTTAGACGGATTCCGCTCAACGTTTGAGCAATAAATTCAAAAACTTTTTACTAAAAATCTACTAACAGCGCGGTAACTTTGGCAACACTGTTCAAAACATCTTACTTCAGTTAATTTCTCTAAGTAATTCCGCGATTAAATTCTCAAGCATTCTCTAGAAAGTTAATGTCAAACCTCGTAAGAATCCCTAAACTCGTGTGTTATTACGTTTTTGACTAACGCGAAACGTCTGTTTCAAATAAAATATGGATAACTCCAAGCTCTATCTACCCTTACGTTTTCAGCTATCGCTAAGTTCTTAAATGTATTCAAAATAGTTTTGGTAACTTAATTTCTTCAATTACTGCTCTATCGGTTCTGCAAAAATTATCTTAATCACCTATATAGACCTTATTCCCGAAGTAATCTCCTAGTAATCTCTTTCAAGTTACCTCAAGGTAGCTCCCGGCTTTGGAAACCCCAGGAGGGTCTAGAAGTAGCTAATCCTCGACGCAGATTTTGCTCACGTGAGCAACCTAGATTTTCTACTTGCGGTATTACCCTGGGAATAAGTGTTATATGAGGGGTTTCACGCTCTTATCCTTTATCCTATGGTCAAGGCTAGGGTTGGTATTGAAACAAAAAGCTTCGGAAATAGAAAGATCCAGTCAATGAAATCCATTCTCACTTCTTTAGTGGGTTGATTTTTAGCAATTTTCCATGAAATCAAACAGTTACCGAGAAAGAGCCTGGGACGAGTTCATCCTGATCATAGTTCCAAGATGGCGACTGGAACTGGTGAAGAATTGCAAATTCGGAAATTTCGGTTGGACATTTTGGGACTACCTTTCTAGGCATTCTGTTTATTTTGGAAATGTCCTGGTCGGTCGAGGCAGAATTGTCTTACCATTGACATCGTGATTAAGATTTCCGGAATTTTTTGAGTACATGATAAACTGACTCACTTTTCCTTCGTCATCTTCTATGGCGGTGACATATCAAGACTCCTTTTTACAGGGAACACGATTCGTCTTAACTTCCCTGACAGTCTCCCCAAAGAGAACGGCACAGGCCGTGTGGAAGTTTATCACGACAACCAGTGGGGTACTGTGTGTGATAGATCCTGGGACGGCAAAGACGCATTCGTCGTCTGCAATGAACTGGGACTAGTCAAAGAGATCCACGAGACAAAAAGGGCCAAATATGGTCAGGGAATAGGTCCAGTATGGCTCAATAACGTGAAGTGCACGGGAGGAGAGAGTTCATTGCTAGACTGTCCCCACTCTGGGTGGGGAAATGTGGGCAGTTGTACGCATGGCAATGATGCTGGGGTCAAGTGTTTGCAAACAGGTGAGAAAATAGGAGCGCAATGTATACAAAGGGAATATTAGATACTCTAGGTAGATCCTTAGCAAACGGCCCACTCTTTTCACAGATCAGATAAAGCTCCCTTAACATGAAGGTCTGCTGAAGACACCCATTTTACTCAATTTGTGTGGCAGGCTGCGAAACACAGGTCTTGTTCTTCTGACGCGACTAAAGAGTTCGCAGTTGGTAAATCTTTCATAGTGTCGTGACTTAATCGTAACTTACCCTTTCCAAAAAAGGGCGTGATTATCTGGATAACAAAGCGCGCGAAGTCTGAAAATAGAAAGCAAATTATTGGAAGCCCGCAAGAGTCAGACAACATAAGCTTGTTCTGGGAGAGAATTGCGGAAATATAAAAGCCAAGTTTTCGCTTCAAAGATTATTTTAGCAACACTTGCTTACGCACTTGAAAAAGCTTCAAATCTTCTACCATTCCGTTTTGTTTGTCTGAGTTATAACGCACTAACTGCTTTATACCATTTTCCAGGCCTACCACGATTGATTGAGGTTGGCTGCTACAAAGACAGCCAATCAAACCGAGCTCTACGAACTCTGTTCGCATTCTTACGATCGGAAATCGATTGGTACAACCTACGAAGCATGGTAACGAAGTGTGCGGAAAGAGCTTGGAGTCGAGGATTCCGGTATATGTGGCATGAGTATAAATTTCATTTTATACCACGCCATAGTAAACACAGCCAATCAGAGCACACACAAGCCATTGTCACTGTATTTTCTGTGAGATAGTGTAAAATAGCTATAATGCTCTATCATGGTATACCATGGAATATCTCACTTATCATTTTTATTTTCTTAGGCACGCTCGTGTGCACACTGAGAGAATTCAAGTGATTTGTGGGATGCTCCAAAGTATACCACTCGAAAGCATTGCGTAACTAGTATAAATTCGGAGTAATTAATTGTAGCTTCCCCAAGGAAATCCATGCATGTATGCCACGATACTTCGTGTTACGGACACTAGTCTACATCAGATCAGACGAGATATCACCATCCTGTTTTCGATCTAATGTTTGATGAAAGACTAGTTTTCTCCAAAACGTTTTGCTTACGTAGTTTCATAGCAATCTTTTCTTGGACAATTCTGTCCAAGGGGGAAAGGTTCAATAAGGTTAACTGAGCTAACGAGGCGGTCTAGTTGTAATCGTTTGCAATAATGTTTGTCTGAGCCGTAATTTGTCATGTATCACCCATATCTGGACGGACTATTCTCTGCTCTAGCTAATCTAAAACGCAAAATTACTTTGTTTTTTGTTGTCGACTACTGACCTTGTTCGATTTTATTTTGCATAGAACCTTACGATAAACTAGCATTACATCCTGGAAGGGGAGAAAAGTCCCTTTTTGACGTGACCCCGTGGAGATAATAGGAAGCTTAAGTAACGACGACGCTGAGGACGACGCCTAGTGAAAAAATGAGTTTATATTTTACAAGCGAAATTCACGATTATCTAGATCTGTTCAGGACGTCAATGGCGCTAAAAACGTGCTCAGGCTAAACATGCAACAACGGCGTTCCATTCCAAACGGAAATACGAAAAATTAGCCGTCATCGTCCACGTTCCGTAGACGACGCAGAACGTTGTCATTTCACGTCTTTAGGGACCTTAAGCATCGACAACGAAATGCACGACGACGACGTTCGCAACACAAGGCCGAATGGGTCGAGGGTTTCGTTCTTGGCGGGAAAAAGGAAAGTTAAGCAGTGTGTTGTCTTGAGGAGACGACGAGTTTTGGTTCTCCGACTAGTTGCTCTCGCTAATTAATCACAAAGATGGCTTTATCGATGATGATGATGAATTTGTTGTTCTGTACGATCTCTTTGCATCGAAAGACCTCGACTTTCCATTTGATTCGCACGCGCCTTTTGACCTGGAAGAGCTCGATGAGTCCGAGAGTTTTGCAGAGTTTCGCTTTGGAAAACGAGATATAGCAATTCTGAAGGAAGTTTTGCAAATCGCTGACATTATTACTTGTAGTCAGCGCTCTGTTTGTGATGGACTAGATCTCTCTGTGCTGTTCAAGCGGCTTTCATTCTCATGCAGATATGGAGACATGATCCATAGGTTCCACGACAGTGACGTAAAACCCAAGGCTGTCCTCAGCCTCGTTCTCACACTCTCTTCCTTTGCATGCCCCTCAGAGCCTGGGAACGCCGTATCGGGCTCTTCTTTCTAAGCGGTTCCTCACTAGAAGTTGCAGAGAACTGAGAACAGCCCACCGGGGGGTAGAGATACTTCATAAGAATTGCGATGAGCTTCGGAAGTATTGGTCACTTGGCCCAAAGTAGAAATGATTTTAATTATATTTGATGAAGATTTTAACACAGATTGATGCCGATCTCCATTTATTGCAGATACTTCGGAATCCAATTCTATGGAGAATGCTGGAGTGACGATGAAGCTGAGACTCGCTATGCTATGCACGGGGAGGTGGATGCGTCAAACACTAAACAGAACTGCGTTGAAGGTTGGTAATCAGACGACCATTGCACTTAAATATCTGACGAGAGGCAAAATCGATCTCCTTAGTTTGAAAACTATCCACCAGGCCCCTGGAAGCGTCTTATATTTTCAAGTCTCAACACTAAGGCGCCATCCGCACTACACCGAAGAAATTTGAAGGCACATCTTTATTTCTACGGTTAGGCCGGAGATATAGGCCTTATCACGGTTTTCGGCGCCATCTTGATGGGTGGGCAAAGCGGTCAGAAATTACAGTGTTTGTATGGGAATCCGACGACAAATAATTTTCTCCAAAATTGAATTTTACGCAATTTATGAATCGCAACGTTGAAATACCGAGCAGAAGATTGTATTCACCAAGTTTGAAGGATGTAGCTTGGCTATAACGCGCTCAATCAATTTTTCTAATTTTTCATACATTTGTCTGTAAATCTGGCGGGGTAGAAGGGCGGCGCGGGAAAAAAATTACAGACAAATGTATGAAAAATTAGAAAAATTAACTGAGCGTCTTCTACCTCCAACCTACATTCTGCAAACTTGGTGAATACAATCTTCTACTTAGTATTTTAACGTTGTGATTCATAAATTGCGTAAAATTCAATTTTGAAAAATGTTATTTGTCATCGGATTCCCATACAAACACTGTAATTTCTAACCGCTTTGCCTACCCGTCAAGATGGCGCCGAAAACCGTGATAAGGCCTATTTCAAGACCCAGCTTTATTTCTACGGTTAGGCCTTCTGTCCACACTAATCCACCAAGCCGGAAACGTTATTCGATCCGGAGGAATTTGAAAGCGCCTGATTTGCGTTTCAGCGTGGGACGCAAAGTCTTTCAGAAACGGTAACTTTCGAAAACTATGACGTCACGAAAATCACGTGATTTCCCAGATTGAGTTTTCCTCAAAGACAAATCCAAAATGACCATTGGTTGTTGCTTTTTCAACATTCCTCCGGCGTAGCGAGTATGCAAAGCATTTTCAAAGTTCTCCGGTCCGGCGTAATTTGGACGAGACATACATTAGGCGAGTTTTATAGTCGAGTCATGGTTCTTTTTTTGGCGAGATGTAGTCAAGACAAAGTGCCCACAGTGAAACCAAGCAAGTCTGATACGCCATCGAAGCGAACCAAAAAAGGCACGATTAGCTATTTATCGTACCCAAATTAGGATAAGTGACCTTGATATCGTAGCCATATAAGGTAATTAACTTGTCATCGCAGCTAGGATATCAGAACAGCAGTAACTGCTTCTGATTGGCTAGCTAGTTGCGAGTTAAGGTACGGTTAAGTCTGAAAATAACACGAATGATCCAAGATGACAATAACAACGAAAATCTTGAAAACTGAAAAAAAAATAAGAAAACTAGTACCGATATCCTGACTAATTCCCTGAGGATTGTGCAAACTTCAATGCTAATTTTAGTTCCGTTGTTTTGTTTGTTTTTTTTTTTTGCTCTTCTCTCAATAAGGTACCGGTATGCACTGGGCTAATTTTGTCTACAAATTCGCACCATGGGCGGATCTAGGATGCTGGAAGGATAACAAACTTGACCGAGCTATGTCTCAGCTGCTCGTTAACCTGCGATCTCAGATTGACTGGTTTAACATTGGTAAAACCGGTAAGTGTTGAATCCTTGTATGTGCGCACTGATGCACCTTTGGAAGCATAAAACATGCCAACTTCAAGAGGTTTCTGCTCAGGGGTCCAAAAATGTGGTGCTTGCATGTGTCTGGGATCATTGCTAAGTGGCCTCTAATGATAATAGTTGAGCGCTCTCTTTTCAGTTCCTTTTCCATCCTCACGTTAAATTAAATTTGTTTATAGACATAAGCATTCACTGCGCGTTTAACTGTGGAAAGTAAAACAAACCTCTGGAATTGTACGTCCCAACACCCGCTGCACCCAGGAATTTTTCGCGCCGTCAGAGTAAAGTTTTTAATGCCGCGAGTTAATTTCAAAACAACCAGTTTTTTTTCAAATATACCACGTGACTGGTTCGAAATTAAACAAACTCGCAGAATCAAAAATGTTCTCTGATGATGGCAAAAAAATCGACGGTGCCGTGGTCTACTGGAAAGAGTAGAATGGAATTGGCCATGAAACAGGTTTTGAAACAGACATGTAGTGTAAACAATATTTACAAAAACGTTATGTTCACTCCAAACACGTCTCGAAGCAAGTGCGAACGTAACATAAGACAGAATTAGATGTCAGTTTGTAACTGTTGAAGCACTAAAAAGGAAATACCGCCTCGTTATCTTTCAGTTGACTTGTGCTATCAGGCCGCAAAGAAGGCCGGGAAGAAGTACTTTGCTGTGCAGTTTTATGCCGAATGCTGGGTAGATGAAGATGACTCGACTTTCATGAAGCACGGACCGAGTACGGCTTGTTGGAGCGGTGTTGGAAAAGGAAACACGAACTATGTGTACAAGGTGGAGTGGTAACTAGGTGAGTCGAACGAGATGTCATTGAAAATTTCATATATATTTTTGGGTTTCTTAACAACTGCATCGCTAAAATGGAGGTTGGGTGCCTGAAGTATCCAGGGGCTTCCACTATTGGCAGCCAGCCCCTAGATTGAAATAATGCCCCCATGACTGGCACAACAGCGCAACCCAGCCATGAGCCCCCACACCAAAGGAAAGGAACAGGCACTCGTCGCACTGACAAAAGCATCAGTGGAGAAAAACCCAACGGGCCTAGGGGAAGGGCGGGAGGGGACGAACATGGCCGACAGAAATCCAACACGAAGGGAAAACTAAACGCGCCAAGGAATCACATGATCGATGTAGCCAGCCACCGGGCATGCGCGTGCTTAAGACCGCTGACCTAGGCACCCAGGCGCTCTCGGTTGTTAACTCCTTTAAATTGCATTTAACTGCATAAAAACTTGATGGATTTAAATTTGGGTATTCGAGGTTTTATAATAGTTGATGCATTTCGAAGAAGATTTAAACTTAAGGTGTATTGAGAGGAGTTCAAAAAGTCAAGCGATTTTGAGGAATTGAGGGATGGAAAAGTTGAGATATTTCGAAGAGGTTAGAAAAACAGTTTTAGTATTTTGAGGGGCAAATATTTGTCATATGAATACTCGGAAAGCAGCCATAACAACTCCGACTCCTTGATTTCAGAGAACAACTGCACCCTTAACCTGTTGTCTTGGGCCAGAAGAGAAGAGAGCATACATATATGGCCTGACAATGAAAGAGAGAAAATTTCAGAAAGCGCCTAGTTTTGTGCTGAAATCATGGCCGACTCTAGAAAGATATTCACTAAAACGAAAATTGTTTCAATATCTGTCAGTTCCCCCTTCATGCATGTTGTTGAAAGCATGATAATTTGAAAATACTGCTATTATTACTATGATTTTATTTTTTTCTTCGCAGATCACTGAGTCCTTTGATGATCTTTGCAGGGAACTGTTTTTTTGTCTGTTTTCTTGAAGCCTTTGTTGGATGCTTTAGTGGAGGGTAATTGCTATTCCTCAAAGTTTGATGTATCTGTGTATCCGTACGCGTGAAATAAGAAATAAACCAAAACGACGATATCGTTCTTGAACCTCTTTTCACTCTTGTTTGTTTGTTTGTGTTTTTTTGTTTTCTTTTTCTCTATAAAAGAGGCATAAACCTTGCTCCATATATAGTAATGAGCCTCGAGCTCACAATAGGGACATTCCAGTTTTTCATTTTCTGTATTTAAGCAATAGAGTATTTGTTCGTGTTTACATAGCCTCATCTGAACACGAAGGGGCTTGGGGGCGAGACAGTTATGCAAACCCTCGCCTGTGTCTCGGGTTTGCATAACTTTTTAATAATTCTACCAGCCTCCCGAGTGTTTAGGTGAGGCTAAATAAGCACTGAAAAGTATTCTATTGCTTTTTTAAAACATTTTTTAAAAGTAAGCGAATCTAAAACGTCATAACCACGTTTATATACTCTCATCTAAACACGCCTATCGACCTATGAAAGCACGCGTAGTATCCCAGTTATTTTATAAGTTATTTTAGAAAACAGTCCTAAGAAAGCACGCGCGCTGATTGGTTAAAAATCGTGTTTGTATAACTCGATGGAGACACAGAACTAGCGCGCGCTGTTGACGTAGTGATGGCGCGAGCAAAGAGAATTTACATTTTGATAATCAAAGTTAACAAGTTGTTTTCTTTTTCTCGTCGTGGTGTTTTCTAAAAGAAACAGAAAACATGTACTCCGTGTTTCTATCGAGTTATACAAACACGAGTGAAAGTTTGAGAGAACTCGAAAAAGCTATGGAAACACTCGCCTGCGGCTCGTGTTCCCACAGCATTTCTCGTTCTCCCAAACTTTCACTCGTGTTTGTATAACTCGATAGAAACACGGTACATGTTTTCTATTTCTTAAATAACAAATCAATTAAGCGTGTCTGTAGTGGTACACCTCACATATGGTGGCAGCGCCCCCAGTACGAACCTAAGCGGTCCTCACGAAAGGACACTGGTCTTTTTCTTCGCAGTTAACAAAATTTAAAGATAAGAATAATCTTCTAATGTATAACTCAAGAATTTTTGTCAAAAACAACATTTTTTTAAAAAAATGACACAACTATAATCCTTCGTTGCGACAGAGATCGAGAAGTCTAGTAAAGCATGTAGCCGAAGGCGGGTGTCCTAGTTCTGGTGCCAAATTGAATTCTCGGAAAATGCAATATGGTTTTTGAAGTTACATATCCTTTTCGTGAATATTTTAAGAGAAACGTTACACAACTTCAATGCTTTCCCGCTAACATACATTTGACGCCAGGGACAGTAGAGTTTTCCCCGCCTGCTGAATCCTGATTGGTCATCAAATTGCAGGCGCACATGCAAGGCAGTGTCCAGTACAAGCGAGCTTCAAGAAATGACCAAGTTGTTCTTTGTCGTAACCCTCTGTTGCTAATGGTGAAATTTTTAATGATTACATATTTCACATGTAACGTCTTGTAATCATCTATTATCTGTCTCAAGCCAATTAAGCACGCTCTTAATAACTTGCGTAGAGATTGCCTAGGTAGATGACCCCGTGGTCAGAGAGTTGATAAAGTGGGATGACGTTTCACAAAGTACAAAACGATCACTTCATGTTTATTCAGATCACGAATTT
Organism: Platygyra sinensis; assembly: GCA_019787425.1. Taxonomy (NCBI): domain Eukaryota; kingdom Metazoa; phylum Cnidaria; class Anthozoa; order Scleractinia; family Merulinidae; genus Platygyra; species Platygyra sinensis. Next base: position 15,345 of record JAHPZR010013042.1, read on the forward strand.
TGATAAAGCGGGATCATGTTTCATGAAGTAGTACGGTCCCTTCGCGGTTTAGCCAATTCCCGATCATTGAAGCAATAGCAGATGACGTCTATGCAAGAATAGTTCCCAAAATATGTTTCCAGTTTTTCGATTACGGATCATGTTTTAATGGGGAGGATTCAGGCAATGATTGCATTATTGCACCTGTCCGATTCCAACATTTCACCATTGCACGACCTTCGAAAGATACAATTAAGCATCTTTTTGAAATTTTCAGCAAGCTGGTTTAGTTAGTAGGAACAGATGAACCAAGAAAAAATGCCTCAGTTTACTAACGATTTCATGGCATAGTTTAAACTGGTTTGAAAGTAAACTTTGCAAAACCGATATATCACGTCTTTCCCAGAGTAATAAAAGATTGAGGGAGGTCAAAATATACAAACGACAAAAGATTTTTTGTAATGTAAAAAAATATCATCGGCTGTCATTAAAAGGCTAATGCGAAAAAGTAATGAGTTTATTTCTTGAGCCAAAATAACGATTAGAAATATCAAAGAGATTTCAATACACCCCAAGAACAAGGATTACCCTCATTAAGAATGCGAAGATTGAAATTTGATGGACATTAAAAATTAGGCTGGCGTTTTTAATTAGCTCGCACAACCAAACCCAATATTTTTTGTATGACAGCAGTTGTAAAACACTTTTAAGCGTCTGGGATCCTGAGAATGGGGTGCATCGTAAGCTAAAATAGTTTGAACAAGCGTGAAGCGACATCCTGCTTGGAAGCAGCTTTATTTGCTCAGAGGACAGCTTTCAGTCACTGCAGTGTCGTTTGATCTCAAAGAAATGGCAAACACCTTCGGCAGAACTTTTATTAAATACGCTGTCTTTGCAGGTTTGGTATGTTAGGGAAGTGACAAACACAGATATGAAAGTTATCATTACTTATCGCACAGAAACACTTATATCATTGCATTACAAAAAACAAATCCACTGATAAATTATGGAAAATGGACATTAATTAAAAAAGGAAACTTCATATATTACGAGAGTCTTCCAAACTTTGCTTGAAAATCTGCTTTTTTCATTGTATATATTGAATTGGTTATGGGAGATTGCAAAACATATGACTGTATGTCTTACCAATGAAGGAAATGACAAAAAGAACTGATCTTTGTCGTGATGTCCTGATCTCGATGTTTCCATGGAAACAAGGTGTAAATGTAAGATGGCTGTTTACAGTACACATAAGGGAAAAAGATAAAATTACAAATAATGGGTAATTTCGGATTATGTCTTGTATACACTATAGCGAGTCTTGGCGCAAAAAGTGCTACGTTTATGGGAAAGGCGATGAAATGAAGGCTTAATTGTAAGCTAAAATAAAAAGAAACCTTTAAAATCCACCCTGATATCTGACAAACAAAAGACTTAGCTGTGCTTCAAGTTTCAAAGGAATTTGTGCAACAAAATTGTAATGGTGCGTGAGAAGAGAACATCCAAGCTGTTTTCACATACCTCAGTGTTAATATTTTTCTTTCCTTTTTTGTGTGGGTACGTGTGTTTTTACGTTACTCGACAGAGCCTGCATGCTTTCCGTAAGGGGGATTCGATTCAGGTTAAATTAAAACGTGTAATTTAGAAATAATCAAGTGATGAAAAGTCTCACAAGCTACTCAGACGCATCGCCGTAGTTCCAGTCGAGGCGTTAAAGCTGTTTTCGTCTTTCTTGTGTCCCCGGGTGCTTGTAAACTCTCCATCGACACTATTACTTCTCTCGATAGCGCTTTCGTTACGGAAGGTAGAGCTCACACCGAAAGTAGTGCGAAAACTAGCAGCCCAAAACTGGACAACAGCGTCCCCAAGATTGCTATGACGCTGGCCGCATTTGCAGGGAAGAACGCGCAAAATCTTGTGCCTGAAATCCCGGTTGGAACTCGAGTAAATGACAGGGTTTAACGCAGAGTTTCCATAATGGAGTAATTTTATCGCTACAGTCACTATCGGTGGGACGTCGAATCTGATAAACTGCACTAGGATGTTCATCACAAAAAACGGCGTCCAACATACGATAAATGCGCCCATCACAATTGCCAGAGTCTTCGCCGCTTTAATCTCTCGCTTGAAGTAGAACGCTTGCCGCATCGGTTGAATACGACGCGCCTGGCGAAGAGCTGCGAGGAAGATGCGAGAATACGAGTAGATCATCACAGCGAGAGGAAGGAGGAAGGAAACCACGAAAACCAGGGCTGGGTAGTAGCTCCCTCCGTGTAAATTGATTGTGGCGATGAATGTTGAGTACAACCACAGGCAAATTAATGCGATGATTGCGCGGGTTTTGGTGATAATTTGAGAGTATCTCAAGGGCGAAGTAATAGCGATGTATCGATCGCAGCTGATGGCACACAAGTTCATGATTGAAGCAGTGGAAAACAAAATGTCCAAGCATCTCCAGAACTTCATGAGAATAGGATCGCAGGCCAACCAGGCGTTAATACACTCGGTATTCTGAATCACGAGCCAGATAGGAATGGAGACAGATGCTACCAGGATGTCAGTTATCGCCAACGAGACGATGAAAATGTTTGTGACGCACCTGAGGTTGGTCGAATGATAAAATGCGAAGCAAACTAGCGTGTTCCCCAACAAAGCTAACACCGTTACAACAGCGAAAGCCATGGTGGACACAGCTACAGTCGTAGAGGTAAACGCCACCGAGTACTTGGTCGAATTGCTGGCGGTTGCGATTTCTGCAACGGCGAGGAATATTATTGCTACCGAGTAAATCGTCCGTCCTCTTGTCCACAGCATGCTGTTGTAGCAGATCGCCAGGCTTTTGCTCTTCAGTCCAAGTCAAGCCGGTTAAACGCCCACTTAGCGCTATCTCTCACTTACTCTAATTTTCAATGGCTATTTTTTTCTCGGTCTGCTTGTAAAAAGTGTACCGTTTAGTTCTTCCTGTCGTCCGTAGTGAGACGATGGCCGTGAAGAATCAGGAAATAAGCTTTCGCTTGGAAACCAAGAGACAAAACTAATGATCGAATTGTCTAAAGTCTCTCCGAGTCTCGATGCCCACACTTTAATCCGCCCAAGATTAATCGCCAAACATCGAGATATTGAAAGCAGATGTATCAGCTCTGAGGCAATCAGTCGAGATTAAACTTTAAATTTTCAAGCCGATTCCGAACAACTTACCGGGTAAAAGAAAAATCCAATAAGTGGCGTAGCATATGTGATTTTCATACCAAATCCTCTGAGGTCCTTTAATCAACATAACCTCCCCTTGTTTGATGTGAAGACTAGTCTTCACCCAGATGTTTATTTTTGTAACTTTTTGTTTATCTAAAACCTATCCGAAGCAATTCATATTTTTCAAAATTAGACGTATATTGCTCTAGAATTTGAAATAGACGGAGCTTAACAAAGGAACATGAAATCTTTGCTGACAAAAGCAAATGGAAACACAGACATTGAAATTAAAAAGGTATCCCCTTTCAAGTAATTCACTCAACACTTTTTTGAATGATTTTCTGCATAAACTGAGAAAAAAAACTTTCCTATAATCATAATATTATTAGTCTCAGAAATTAAATTATTTCGCCTTGAAATCTTGATCATTTATCATTTAATTTTCTGTAATTACGTGTATTTTGGTTGTTTTTCAGTATATGCCATGTGTTTGCTTGCGACGTCCTGACATTTTCAGTTGTCATAGAAACCTGCAGCATATCGAATTAAGGGTCAGCTGAGGAAACATGCACTAAATTAATTTTTATCCCGCTGTATGCAACTCGAAAAACCAGCTGGAAGTTTGGGGTTGAACGATGGGCATTCACAATATTGTTACACCTTCAACTTAATCTGTTAATGTTGCACGGATAAAGAAGAAATTTATCTGCATTTTCAATTTAATCTCATTACTTATAAATTCCGTGCGCCGATTACGTTGAAGTGGAAAGCTAGGAAGACTGACACTTTCTCGCAAGGATAAATTAATTGTTTACTCTGGACAGGAAGAGCTTTCTTCCGTCAGGATATTGAATAGATGCGAAGACGCAATTTGTTCAAGATATTCCAAATACACAGGTACAAGACAGTATGCTAATGTGGGAGACTTAGGCAAATGTATTTTCAGTGTCTCTTCTTCGGTTGCAACACTGATGAGCACCTTGTGGGTATTTATAGATACTTTCCTGAGAATTTCCAGTAGCCTGATTGGTCGGATGGTCCGAGTCTAAGAAAGGCTAGCTACGAACTCGGGCATTCTGACGAATTAGGCTATTCCGTAGTTGCCCGAAGATCCTCGAAACTCTTCCGAAGACTCCCGATGAGCCCATGGCCTGCAAGTATCATCCTTAGTTAGTCATCTGTGCCATCTTTCTCAGCTGTTTTAGGATCAAAGCCACAGTTTGCCAGCGCTACCTTTGTTAAATAAGCTATCACCATAGCCTTGTAGCCATCGTGCATTCACATAAGACATTTATGTAATTTTTAAAAAAGAGCAGCAGCAATTATGTACAAAATAAAAACATTACTGATTCATCTTCAGCTTGTCTTATCATAGTTCCTTTTTGTGCTTTTTTTTTGTTAGTTTTTGTTTGTGTGGTTTTGTTTTCAATGTCAAATGGAACGCTGCTCCTAATCACTGACAAAAGACGAGTACATTCTAACATTTTTCAGCTGAAGACACAGGCTTGTTAGTATTTAGTATTTAGTCTTATTATATGGCTCTGTCTCACAAGGACTGGGAACAACTAAATTCACGAATTTGATTGGCTGAAATGGATATTGACCGCGGTCTAGATTTTCCCATCTAGACCGGCAGCTAGACCAGTTATATTTTGAAGCGAAAAAGTTGCAAACTAAAATGCAAAATCATTGACTGTTTTCATCTAAGAATATTTATTTCTGTAAACGCCAAAAAACTGAAAAGAGAAAAAAGTAACGAGGACGAGCAAACTTTGGAGAAATTAAATTCCGCCGCTCATCACAATTTGCTAGCAAACTGTCATTTAGTACAAACTAGTTACATTAAACGAATTAAATTGTTCTTGTTTTTGCCATATAATAAACATCTTATTAACCGAGCTAAGTCAGTCTGTATGGGAGAATCTTGACCTCGGTCGTGTGTACAGACCTCACTGCGTTCGGTCTGTACTTACGACCTCGGTCAAGATTCTCCCATACAGACCTCCTTCTCGGTTACTAAGAGCTAAGTATTTTTGCGAACGAGATCAACGCGGTCAGAGGTCTGGAGCGAGTGTAGAAACGGCAAGGGAGAATGGGGAGAGATGCCTCACACGTGTGAGGCTCGTGCGCTTCACACTAGAGGCCGGTTCACGGTTACGGCGCTTCGCTCCTTCCGAATAGGGGAAAAAGCGACTCTGTTTTGCTGTCTACAGGCTTATTTCAAATGTTGCCAATTAGGTATCCTAATGTGGAGAGGATCTCGCAGGCGCACCCATGACCAGCAACTGAAAAGGACCAGAAAGGACCGTACTTGATAAAGATTTAGACATCACGCATGATTTCAAGTAGTTTTAATTTTTTCCGAGATGTTCGAAGCATACAAAATTCGGTTTCAGACTGGGACATAAATGCGTCGAAATAAGCCAACCAGAGAACAGAAGATACGTTAACGTGCACTGAGCTAAAGACTGAAGAGCTACGTTTAAGGAAAACATGAGAGAAATCCAACAAATCTAAGAAAAGCACGAAGATTTGATTCTTGCCAGAGATAAATTGGAACCCGAATAAACCTAAAAGAAAAAAAGAAACGAAATGTCCCTTCAAGAGTCAACCTCTGTTTATTGTATTGTGAAACAAGTCCAGTCAACCTAAATAACTTAGGAAGAAAACAATACAGCTCTTTGTTTTCCAACCAAATTCCCTTGAGATATCGTTTCGATATATTCCTATAAAACACGCATTGTGTAACTGCAGGGACTTTTGCATGTCATTACCAGCAAGATTCCATCAACACAATAGTACGCCTTCAAAACGATAACTGTCTGGCAGCGCGGGCTGTGAAAAGTGTGAGGTTTAAAGCGGAAATACAAGAATGTGACATGGCTCGTTAGAACAGGCTCGATTTTAGAAAAGACATTTTCGTGCGTTTTTATTTCATGGCGGGCTAAACTTACCATAACACCAGACGCGTGTAGACTTTTCCAAGCTGTAAAACAAACAACCAGATTTGAATATGGCTGGCACGCATCGAGAATTCGTCAATAACAACGTTTTGTTTGTGGATGAAGGAAACCAGGAACAGAAAACCTTGCAAAAGTGGCACTATAATGATGCCAATGAGGTGAGAGTTATAAACATACTTGTAAATTCCAAGCCTTATTTTATGGCACATAAATTATATTTTGAGTTATTACCCAACACGAAAGTTTTGTTTATTACCCACCTCACGTGAAACATTGAGATATTTCATTCTTGAGCTATACTCTACAAAACAACTTGAAGTCGAGTTCTTCTTCCTGTTTTCGATATTCCGTAAAGCCTCCGTAGTTGCAAATGAATCCTTGTTGAGTTAGAACGCAATCTTTGCTTTGTCCTCAGTGATCTGTGACGAATTAAAATCAAAATTCATTTTAAAGGTAAACCATTTTAAAACATGCTTGCATCATATGTTTACAAACAAGTAAAGGAGTGTGCAAAATTGTTTTTTCCATTCCGGCCTTATGCCTTTAATTTTTGTCCCGTCCCCTCACCCGCGCCTCTCAGAATTCTCGTTCCAAGTGTTCTATGGCAGAATGCGAAGAGACTGGAGTAGTGTGATTGCTCTTTTCATCCTTTTACACGACAAAGACTTCAATACTTTCCCATATGTTGGTACCAATGTAGCATATTTTGCTTTCCGACGTGGCTATTTCATCTCGAATCCCACTCCGTTAAATTTCTAGTTTTGCGTCCCACCAAAACTATTTTGGACGCTCGAGTAATGCCCTTAAAATCAGGAGTAAGATAAAGAAAAAAAACATTAATTAAAAAAATACACTTACCACTTGAGATCTTAACTCTAACGTTATCTTTGTGCGTGTGTAAAAACTTTAGAATACAAGATTGTAATATATTGGAATGTAATGTAATTATTAACATGGTAGTAAGACTTATATTTATTTAATTATTATTTTTTTAATTGTTCTAAAATGTGTGTAACTCTAGCTTTAATGTGCGTTTATTAGTGTTTCTTTTCTGTAATTGCAATAAAAATGAAAATTTAAAATTAAAAAAACTCGAGATCTTACTCTACATTTAATAAAAATCCAAGTGAGAATCTATTAGCTTTCCATCACGAATCCTGTTCTTTTATTGGCTACGCTACTATCTATGTTGTTGTATATTCTCTGAGATACTGAGTAGCCTAGCAATGTGTGGTTGTTAACAAAATAGTTGCCGTTTCTACGCGTTTTCAAACTGTTTGTGAAGAGAATTTAGATAACGTTTTGAACGACTAGCTGATATATACTGAAGCAATTAGATTGTTCGCTCTCGATTTCTTTGCGTGATAGTTGATTACTCCACAGCAAAAAGCCTTGTATAAGAACCTACAAGTCTGGAAAACAGGTTCTTGTATTTTGAGGTAGTTATTGGCAGTTTAGTCTAAGCAGGCTCTGAATTAGGTTTTTAATTTCCATGCGGGAGAAACAGTTGTTTATTACCAGACAAGAAGAACCTGTGTGATATTGCTGGGATTACTTTGGGCTTTTAAATGACAAATTTATGCCAGCAGGTTCTGTAACCACTAGCTAGTTTTAACTGTATCACGCGGAAGAACGAACGGAGTACGAAATTTGTATATCAAGATCAGGGTACATTCCCACCCGTTAGATCAACTGTTGAAGGCCACTGAACCGACTTGAATTAATGTCAAAAAAGATTATTTAAAACAAAAAAAGAAATAGTGATTTTGATTGTTCTTTCTACTATAATTTCAGGTTAACAGTCTAGAAATGCGAATCAAAGAGCTCACCGAACAAAACATGAGACTGAAGGACAAAGTTGTAGAAGCGCAAGAGAATGGCAAAAGATACCAAGAAGACCTGCTAAGGAGCCAACAAAGATGTACGGAGATTGAAAGCAGGAACAGTGGTAACCAGGAGATGAAAAACAGTATCATAAAAAAGCTACAAGAAGAAAAGGAACAATTAGATAAAGAACTGCAAGCTTTGAAGAGGGACCTTGTAAATCTTAAATTGTCTAATGGAAATGACGATGATATTATGGAATTAAGCACTGAACTATTACAAGCCAAGCAAGATTTTAAAGACTGTCAGGAGCACTGCAAAATGCTTCAAGAAGAGAATCAGGCGGTAAAACATGATTTGCTTGCAGCTGCAAAAATGATAGCAGCAATACAGGCAGAAGAAGGATTTCAAGAAATGCAGAAAAGTGGGCTAGAAAATTATTCTCTATTACATAAACTAGACAGCATCCGAGATCAGCTTCAGATGTTCCGGGAAAATTGTTCTGGATTAGAAAACGAAGTTGAGATTTATAAAGGAAAGTTCGATGCTTGTAAGAGGGAACTAGAGGCCAAGGAAACTCAGCTTTCTGAGTTGAAAGAAAGCTCGGATATTACCCGAAAAGACAAGGCAAGAATTGACCAACTATTATCCGAGACACAAATAAGGTTAACAAGCTCAGAGGGAGAATTAAACGACTTGAAAGTCGAAAGCTCTTATGCCAAGGGGCGAATACGAGACCTGGAAATGACTATTCATGATCTTGAAAAAGAGAGAGGCAACAAACCCGATGACCTATCTAATTCGGAGTCTCTTACAATAGAATTGATATCACCAGCGGTGAAAACAGATCTTTTACAACAGAATCAGGACTTAGAGGCCGGCGTATCCATGGTGAGTCGCAAGCTTTCTGAAAAAGAAGCCGAATTATCTCGCAGTCTATCACAAAATGAAGAGCTCAACTTGCAGCTAAAAGAATCACTAGACAAAATTGCAGAGTTAGAGACGCACTCTATGGATGTCCAGAACCCTAAGGATGAACGAATAGATGCTATTACACTTCTACAACAAACGAAGAGGCAGGCAACAGAAATTCGCTTTACACTTCAAAGAAAAGAGAAAGAAAACAAAGATCTGGAGAAGAAGCTAAAAGAAACTCGCGAGGAAATACATAAAATGGAAGTGCAAATGAACATCGGTAAAGCACAAAGATCTCAGCTTATGGATGAGCTTGAGAAAGAGAGAAAAAAAATCTTAAGTTTACAGGAAGACAACACAACGTTTCAGCGAAACCTTTCAGAAGATAGGGCAAACCAAGACGCTTACAAACAGGACCTCGCAATTAAAGATACGACCATTGCTGAGCTGAAAGCCATGGCTGCAAACATGCAGTTGAAATATCACGAACTCAGTGAAAAATACACCGCAATTCAAGAGCTGCACGAGCAATACAAAAAGGAAAATCAAGAAATCGAAGATGACCTCTTACAGACTCAAAGGGACATGGCGGATATGCAAGTGAATTTTAAGATGGCCGACAATGAAAAAGAAGACTTAATCCAAAAACTTCAAGCAACTAATAAAACCATTGCTGATCTGCAGTCAAAGGTTGAGATGGCTGAGCAAGGTTTCAAGGAGAAAGAGCATGAAATGTCTCTGATTACACAACGATTGACAAGGATGGAAGAAGACTTGGAAGAAACGTCCAAAACTAAGTCCAATCTGGAACTGCAACTTTACGAGAGCAATACGAATTCGAGAAGAAAAGATGATGAGGAAAGCACTAGACAAAGCCAATTGAAGGAACTTCAAAGAGAATGCGAGGGACTTAGACAGCAAGTGGCGGAGAAGGAGCTTGTTGTTGAGCGCCTGAAGGACGAGATAAGTTCTCTGGAAACCGACTTGGGTACATTGCGTACCGAGTTGTCCTATAAGGACTCGCTAAATGAAACAAGCAGAGAAGAGCTAAAAAGACTTGCCTTGAAGTTGAAAAGTAGCGAGGAAGAGATCACCCGTCTGACAGACCTGGGCGAAAACACAATGCAAGAGAAAGGTAGCCTTGAGATCGACTTGTCAGTGGCCAAAAAGAAAATTGAGACCATGGAATCTAATATGAAGGAAAACGGGGAGAAGGAAAACAATCTGGTGAAGACTCTGCAAGAAGAACGTAACAAGTTCGTCTACAAGGAAACAGACATTGCTTCATATCGTTCCAAAATTGCAGCATTGGAGTTGCTGAGTGGAACCCATGCCAAAGAAAAAGAAGAACTTCGTTCCAAGGTTAATGATCTTGAGGAGAAATCAATCGTATTGAATCATCAAATGGGTGACGTCTTGACTTCAAGGGATCAAGCAATCAAAAGGCAAATGGAATTGGAAGAAAAGATCATTGAATTGCAACAGGATCTGGACGATTCTGGCAAGACAAGAACACAACGCGAACAAGAGCTTCAGGATTTATGGAGCAAGATCGCCAAGTACGAGGCACAGATTGAATCTTTGAAAAGACAGAATGTAGAACTAAAAGTAAAATATGTTGAGGCAAATATTGAGGTCGCTAACCAGAGGGATGAGTTGATGAAGCTGGAAATCGTTGCCACGGAGAGCGAAAAAATACTAGAATCAGTTCAGTCCAACTTGGACCAAAAGACGAAAGACCATGAGGCAGTCCAGGGTACGATCAAGGGCCTGAAAGCCGAACTGAGTAAAGTGAAAAACGATTTGATCACAAGGAAAATATCCCACGAATTCGCTTTGGATGAGAACAGTAGGCTCGCCAGGAAGATCCAAGAGCAAGAGACGAAATTAAGTCTCTTTGAGAGGGAAGTTTCTGACGCAAATGAAGAGAACAGAAGACTAAACGTCGATCTAGGAGGCCAAACAGCCAAACTGAATAGCTTTCATCTTCAATTGGGATCAACAACTCGAGAAAAGGAGCGTTTCAAAGAGGATTTACATGCTGCAGAGAAGAAAATTCAGAAAATACAAGAGGACCTAATGCGAGCTCATAACCAAGTTCGAGAAAAAGAAAGAATCGTGGAGAGCTACAGAGTTGAGATGACTGAAAAGGATAGTCATGTGGAGCAGCTCAAAACCTTGAAGGATTCCATGGAAGAAAAAATCCTCGCTCTGAAAAAGGAATTACAAACCACAGCATTCTATCACGAGTCCAGCGAGTCAAAGCTGAAAGGTGCTCAAGATGAAGTAACTTCCTTGAAACGTAAGCTGAGCCAGTATGAGATCACTGTGGATGCCCTCGTAAAAGAACGAGACGACAAAGACAAAGAGCAGGGAAATCCTCCTCATCAGCAGCACTTTGGAATGTTATTAGAACAAGGCAGAGAACGACAAGCCATCCTTGAGAAAGAGATAGAGAACAATAAGGCCAAAATCTCAAAAGTGGAGCATGACCTTAAAATTTCTCGCAAAGATTGTCTCGATTCTCAGTTCCAACATTCAAAGTCTCAAAGACTCCTTGAAGATCTAAAGGTAACATATCAACTGTGTGACAATGACAGAAGGGCCCTCCGGGAAGAGGTGCTTGAAGTGAACAGAAAGATATCAGACTTAGAACTCAAATACGAGAACGAGCACAAAGACAACTTGGCTCTGCAAACTCAGTTGGAAGATGCAACAAGGAGAGGAGATGCAAACCGGAACGAGATACTTAAGCTCAGCAAGCAATGTGTGGAACAAAAGATTCTTTTGGATGCAGCAAAGAAGGAAAACGAACTGAAAAAAAGCCAGATAGAAGAGCTAAAATCTGCAAAGGCACATTTGGAAGAAAAATCCGTTGAGTTGAGGAGCAATCTGACAAGCGCAATCGGTGAATGCGAGAAGCTTCGAGGAGGACATCAACAGCTTCAAGAAGAAATCATCACTCAGCAGAGGAGTCTTTCTTACCTAAAGGACCGACTGCAGAAAGCTGCAAAGACCGAACAGATGGCCCAAGAGGAGCTTAAGCTGAAGATGTCGGAAATTGAGTCAATCAATGAAGAATTGGCGGAGGTGCACAACGAGAAAAACGAACTGAAAAAGAATGAGAAAATATTGGAAAACACTATTTCCAAGCAACGTGAGGATCATGCCATTGCTGAGAACCAAATTTCAGAACTTAAAAAAGAAATGTTACAAACCAAGAAAGATTTGGGCACTAAGGAAAATGAGTTAGAAGGCTTGAGAACTGACAATGATACATTAAAGGAAGAACTGGATCAAACAAAAGATTTATTGAAAAGGTTGAAAATCGAACTTGAGTCCATTCAAAAAAACAAGGTGATGGTTCAGTCTGCTCCATTGCATAGCAGCTCATACGACATAGATGAATTCATTGATGGAGAATCAGAGTTAACACGATTGAATGAAAGCCTTAAAGAAGCACAAGAAAATCTTCAGAAAAGCATTGCAAACAAGCATTGTTTACAAGATCGGCTTGCGAAAGTAAAGGTTCAGAGCTCCCAACTGGAAAACAACTTGATCGCCTCGAAAGACAGGGAAAATGTTTTGAAAGCGCGAAGCGAGGAGTCCCAGAAAGAGCTTGACAAAGTGAAAGCTGACTTGTTGAAATCTCAAGAGGAAATGAACAGAGCGATGGATCAGCTGGAAATGACGGAAGGAAAGGTAACTCAGCTTCAAGCACAAAACGATCGACTGGAAGCTGCCAAAACTCTTCTGGCTGAAGAGATGAACGAAGAACGAGGAAAGCTCAGGGAAGCCGAGGACGAGCTACTCGAGGTTCAATGCAAGCTCCAGGAACTACAAAGTAAATGGGACCACAGTGCAATGGCAGCTGAAGGCAATGAGACTCTTCTGGATGCAGTTAAATCCGAAAAGAAATACCTGGAGAAGGACATTGAGACACTCAGAGACGAGCTGTCTTCGACCCACGCCTTGATGAACTCGACTTTGAAGAAGAACAGAGAGCTCGACCAGGAGAATTTCCAGTTGAAGAAAACCATAGCAGAATATGAAACAAGAGAGAAAGGCTTAAGTGAAGAAAATGACGAGCTCGGTAAAAGCGTAGCACAACACGAGAAGGTAATAAAGGAACTGCAACTGCAGATTCAGCAGAAACAAAAGGAGATTGCTTCTCTGACAGAAGGGCTGGAAAATGAGCGTCACAAGTTGACGGAATCTAGAGAAGACTACGACAACCTTATGAAGGATATATCGCAATTCAAAGGCGGAGAAAAAGATTACAAAAAAGCTATGGCGGAAAAAGACGCACGTGTGCTACTCTTGGAAAAAAGGAAAACAAATTTGGAAGGGGATCTGAGGAGTGCAGTTTTAAAAAGCAAACAAGCGCAAGAAGCGTTTGATCAAAAAGCACAAAAGCTTAACGGTATTATCCAAGAAAAAGATAATCGGATCTCGGAGCTAGATTACAGCGTTTCAACGTTAAAGGAGCGAAACAAAAAATTGCATACGGACCTAACTGAACTAAAAGCCAGCGCCAGTGAGCACAGAACGCAACTCCAAGACGCTCAGAAAGAGATCAAGAAACTGAACAATGAACTTATGTCGCAAGTTCCCGTTATTGCAGCACTTCAGGCCAAAAACGCCGAGTCTGATGAAGGTAAACAAAGCCTTAAAGATGCCATAAATAAACTGAAGAGACAGAGCTCAGAGCAAGAAATCCAGATAGAGGCTTTAAAACATGAAAACGACAGACTACTGCGGAAACTGAATGAAGTTCATACTCCTAAGAGTTCACCCGTGAAAAAAACACAGACACCCAAGAACAAAAAGGAGCCAGACTTTGTCAGCCATAAGAAATTAATTGAGCTGGAGAACGCTTATCAGAATATTGTACTTGAAAAAGAAGACGCTGATAACAAGATTACTAGCTTAGAAGAGATGATTCTCGAGCTGGAACAAGAGATCAACGTCAACCTTACAGTGAAAGATTCTTTGGAGAAAGAAAACGCATGGAAGGATAGTCGAATAACCGAGCTCGAAGAGGCGTTGCGAAAAACTGAATATTCCACACAACTAGACCGAAATGAACTGCAGACGGTTTCCAAAACCATGAACGAAATGGAATCAGAGTTAATTTCTACCCGCAATACCATGTCCGGATTAGAAGAATGCAATGCCACTTACGAAGAGATGATTAAACAATTAGAGAGTCAACTAGCAGAGATTCAACAAAAGAATTCACATCTGGGAAACTCCTTGGAAAATAGTCAAGGAAAGTTGGACTCCCAAAACAAGGAATTATTGGAGGCGTTGATGAGAGTTTCTGAGTTAGAGACCACGGAGCAATCAAACGCTAGTAACAAAGACGAGCTTCTAAGAGACTTGCAATCTAGCAAGACCAAGATTTCGTTGTTGGAGGAGGAATTATGCACTTCTGCCAGAGAACAAGCAAAGGCCAACCTCTCGGCCAAGGAAGCAAAAGAGAAAAATGGCAAACTGAGAAAGGAGTTGCAACAGCTGCAAATTCATTTGAGAGAAGTCAAGCACGATCGTGATAGAGACGCAAAAGAACTCCGAGAGAAAAACGAAACAATAAAGAAATTACAAAGAGAAAATGGCGTGCTCGAAAACGAACTTTCAGCGGCAACTAAAGAAATGAGTGCAAAGACAACTGAATTTCTAACTTTGATGAACAAGCAAGAGGAAGTGCAAGAAGACCTCGGCGCGTTGAGAAGGAAGATTCCTGAGCTCGAGGCGAGTTCGGTGAGAGAAAAGGCCGAAAACGAGAAACTCAGGTTGGAGATTTCCGCCACTCGCCAGCTGAACAAAGATTTGAAGATCGCTCATGACAATCTCCTGGAGGAGATCAACAATTCTGAAGACCAGCTTCAAGATAAGGACTTCATAAAATCAGCTGAGCTGCAAAAAGCAGTGCTGGAGAAGGATCAACTGAACAAGGAGATTCAGCTGGTGAACGAGAGGTTGGCAATGCTTAAGAAAAATAACGAGAAAGTTCAGCGGGAGAAGAAAGAACTAGAGCAGAAACTGAAGATGACGCAACAAAGGCTTTTGATTTTGGAAGCGGACGAGAAGACGGTCGATACTATAAAAAATCTCCAAAGAGAACTGGAGGAGGGCAAACAAAAGATTCAAGACTTAAATGCGATGTATGAGGCTGTAAGGTTGGAGCGTGACAATCTTCGTGGAGAAAGCACGAAGCCAATGTCGCCGAGAACGTTTGCAAAATACGAAGCAAAACCGAGAGGAACCAGTTATCTCGATACCTTGACGCAGAAAACTAAGCTACAAGAACAGGTTGAAGCTAAAACGGACATGCTTGAAGCCCAAGCGAGAGCAATGCTTCTTGAGGAGAAACTCAAAATGGCTCGTGAGCGACTTGACGGATTGAAGAACTTTCCAACACAGAGCTATAGCGAAGATAGCAGATCTGAGAGCGCAGGAAGTGCATCGGAGGAGTCAACAAATGAAGACGAGACTCAAGAATCTTGACATCTCGGAGACTCTTCTCTGGACCAAGAAGAAAATTTATGGCTGCGAGTCGAGCGGTAAATTTAAGTTCGAACGTTTTTAACTGACGAGACTATTGGTCATAAAGAGTAATGTAGTCGTAATATAATAAGAAAAAATTATAAATTGCAGCCCCAAATTTTAAAGGACGGTAAACGCTAACCGTCGAATAAATCAATACCCAGTAGATTGCACGATTCGTGAATGGTGAACCGCATTATCCGAGACAGAGGCTTGGAGGTTTACTCTCCAGTTGCAGGAATAGTCATTACAAAGAGTGAGTGTTGTCCTCCTTGGGTCAAACTGTTATAATCTTTAGCCTCTTCCCAAAGCGAGTCTTGTCCTCATCCTTTCATATGGAAATGAGATTTCATTCACCTGCTAATAGGCCCTTTGCAGTTTACAATCACTTGGTATAAAAACCGCCATGTTGGAGAGCAAACTGCCCACTGAGTAATCCAAAACAAAGCAACTTAACTTAGTATTCCTTTGTTTTGGATGTCCCAGTAGGCGGTTTGCTCTCCAGCATGGCGGTTTTTGTACCATGTGAGCGTAAACTGCAAAGGGCCTGTTAAACCCATTTTCATATATGAATGGTTGTGCACCAGGCCTCGCTTTGATGGAGACTGGAGGCTTATGTCAACTCGGAAATGGGCTATTTTAATAAGGTACTTTTCCAAGATTGCTTTGCGCTTCGCTTGAATGTGTTGGAGTTTATATTTGCTGTTTTATCTTTTCTATTGTTCTATTTCTCTACTTGCTTTTATGCTTTACACTTGATCCATGCTAAGCTAGGCTTTTAACTTAGTTTCGATTAATAAGGTAAAGACTAACTATACTGAACATGTACGTAAACCAGGCTTTTTTGGTTAGTATCGTTATTACAATTTGCAAAAGCTAAAGATTGGAAGAGTTTTCGCAAACTATACAAAGTAAAAAAATGAACAAACTCCCTTAACGCGTAAACCTCAAGACAGTTGTATATACACGAAGATTTTGGCACAGCTTACTTTTTTGTGCAATAGGTAAATAGTTTCTCGATAATAAACACATTTTCCAGTTGTTTTGAAAGAATGGTACAACAAAATTTTGTTTTAGAGGAGAAAACGTCTTAAGTTTCCTTCGCAGATGTTCATTTGGAGGGCTACCAAGACTGCAGCTCACGACCCAAACAATAGTTATGAAGAAGTCTCTTTTTACTAAAATATGAAGGAAAAATATGAAGGAACAAACGGTAGCTAAACACTTATTGTCTCCTTTTTCGGTGCAATGGTACTCTCAATGAACGAAAGCATCATTTTAACATCTACAAAGACGCCATATTGTCCAGGATTCGAGCACCAATCTTCGGAAGAAGCTACTCCTGCCAGTACGAATGTTCCATTTCCCCCCGGACAAACAAGTGGCGCGCCATTCTCGACATTACAAACTTCATCCTCTCCCGGTGGGCTACTAGCACAGCGTTCATACTTGGTAACCATCCCACCGTATGACGTATTACACAGCCCTGACGAAGCCAGTTTAACTTGGGCCTCTTTTAACACATCTGTGAGATTTCCTTCCTTTTTCGTAGACCTCCAACCGCTCACATAACATGAGGATCCCACGGGAAACATTGTATTTTCTTCTGGAAGACAGACTGGAATCACCCGCTGGTGAAGAACTGCAGCACGTTCCATTTTTAACAGTGAAATGTGGCCCAGTGGACTTGTTAAAATGTTTTCAATCTTAATAGTTTCTTCATATCCTTCAAGAACTGTTCTTTTGTGCTCACCAAGTCGTGCATTCCAGTTTTCAGGATTGTGGCTTGAGTTCACACAGGCTGCTGATGTCACGATCCAACGCTGGTCAATTAAAGAACCGCTACACGCATGCGTGTTATTGAAGAGCAATTCAACTTGCCACGGCCAGGAGTTGGGCCGAGCCTCGCTTTCGCTGACCGCGAGATAACTCTGCGCGGGAAGAAAGCGAGTGCCACATTTCGGATAACCTAAACAGAATAAAAGAAAAGATTGTTATCTAAAATCAAAACTAAAAGTTCTAGGGAATTAAGGAATAAAACAACCTTAGCAAAACTTCTTTGATCTTATGAATTCCACTTTTTAAAACAACAGTTTCGTCATACTTAATGTTGGGATTCAGATTCGCATGAGGAAAATTTTGTTTTAATTTCGGAACGCAAAGTATCGTTGAGAAATATGTGCTTTGAGCATGAGTAACCAGAGATTCAGTTTTATGCAACCGCTACTTTGCCAGTCAGTTAAGCCTGATTTTCACGAGCGACGCAAGCAAAAGGGCAAGCAATAGGGATCACTTAAGTTAAAACGAAATTCGACCGGCAAACACAAGCACAAGCAAAATATCCGAACCTTCCAAACTGTTTAGGCGTGAGGTAATCTGAAACCAGTATTTTCATTGGCCAAACATAACCACGTGGGGTAAATATCCCTGCGCTTGTGTTATGCCTGAGCGGTATTTCGTTTTCACTTGTTACAGCGCAAACGCAAGCATAATCGCGGCCAAGCGCACGAAAAAAATATATTCTTATGCATGTGCTTGCGTTTGCACTTACGCCTGCGTCAAGGCCATTTCGACCGTGAAGTAAGAATTATTGTTTGTCTGGGTCGCTAGTGAAAAGCAGGCTTTACGAATGTCTTTAACTATGTTCTTACTGTCTTAAAATGTTTGCCATTACAGTCCACATACATTCCTAAAATAATTAACCATTAAGTAGAATTATACGCCACAATAGAATTTTATACAAAGTGCTTGAGGTTAAGAGTAGACAAACTGTTGATAATTCAGGTATTTTAAGATCCGTTCAGCAGAATGAGAGTGTTATGTTCTAATTTAGTACAAAACGTACCGTCTATTGTGCTTTCGATAAATGGTAACATGTATCGTACATCTAAATACACGCCATATTTATTAGCTCGAGCGCAACCTTCTCCCCAGCTAACCACGCCCGTCAAAACGAAACTTCCATTCTCAATCTGGCAAGCAAGTGGTCCTCCGCTATCACCACCGCACGCGTCCCTGCCACCAGCTTGAAACCCGGCGCAAAAGAATCGCTCGTTCAACAAGCCATTGTAGGAAATATTGCTGTTACAGACTTCTTTAGATACCAGGTCCACCTCTACCTCTCGAAGAACGTCAGAGTACTCAGCGGCATTTTCGTCTTGCCTTCCCCATCCGGTGGCAAAACAGGTTTTACCGGTTGCAAAACGAGTTTCCATTTCAGGCAGACAAATGGAGTGCACTAGTTTGTGAAACACCGCTGGCCGCTTGAGTTTGATGATCGCAATGTCGTAATCGCCAGTGTCTTCTGCGCTGCCCAGTATAAATCCAGGATGAATTGTTATCTTCTCAATATCGATCATTTCTTCGTAGCCTTCGAATTTTGTCTCGTTGTGTTCTCCAACCCTGACTTGCCACTGTTCCGGTTGGGTATAGAAATAGAAACAATGCGCTGACGTCACAATCCACGACGGACCAATCAGAGACCCTCCGCAGTAGTGAGCAGTGCCATTGATAAGAAGATCGACTTGCCATGGCCAGGAGTTGGGGCGAGCCTCACGTCCGCCAACGATGCGCGAGGAAATGGAGGTAACCGAGCGAACTCCACAAGAAGGATAACCTGGAAACAAGAGCAAAGGATTAGATTAAAATCAGAATTGAGGAACAGTTTCTTTATCGAGTAATATTGTTACCTATAACCACTGATAAAGTGTTCTAAAAATGGTGAGGCGCAATCCAACTTCACCTCCTACGCAGACGCTCTCCGGGCTAGTCACGCAATCTCCCTAGTCTAAAGGGAGGAGGATTGCGTGACGAACCTAAAGAGCCTGTGCGTAGGAGGCTACATCCAAATTTCATTGACAAAAAAAGACAGAAACGAGTCAACACAAAGCGATATCAGGTCATAAAAACATATTAGACCAGTTCTAGAATAGTTTTCACTTGAGTGTAGAAATGTAATTGGTTATGCACTTTCTACACCACACGATTGGCTTTAAAAAGATCGCGCTACTTTTTCATCCAATCAGAAATGTCAGAAGTAAAATCGAAACTAATCGTGACTCGTTCGCACACGGTTCCCGCTCTTCACGTGAGCTACATGTAAGTCCTTTGAATTTTGATTGGTTGACCGGAGCGTCCGTGTTCTCTGTGATTGGCTAGAGTGATTACTTTGGACATGGTTTTACACTATTCTAAACGTTCTTAAAATGTAATTGTATATGCAAATCCTATTTATAGTGGTCACTGATGCACTAAGCTATACAAGCACTAAGCTTAGCTAGTTTACAGGCATGCCACTAAAACAAAGGAAAAACTTATTTCACAAGTTAAAAATCCCAAGTTGGCTAGACCTAGACCAGTTGGCTCTTTAAAAAGCGTGACCGAGGATTTCAACTCGGGACCACCGAGAAATAAATTCCGCCTGTGACAGGGTGGAGACCTTGAACCCAGGACCTCCGGCTTTAGAGGTCTTAACGCCCTAAACCACTTGGCCACATTACCTCCTGTTACTACTGTGAAACGGACAAGCAAGAAGTCTATCTGGAAAACGTTTCTACGTCCCTTAAAGAAGCAATGATCGCTACTAGGCACATTTCGAAACCTTTGTTTTGAAATACCTCTCTTCTAGTATCACTGACCTATACGCTAAGTTAACTTTTGAGTAGAGAGTCAAGAGTTATTTTCGAAATCCACTAAAGGCCAGTTTTTAACCCTTGTTTTAACCTGAAACAATTGTCTAATTTCTTTTCATTACAATCAGTTTTATCCCAATTACAAAATAATATAACTTTTAAGCCACACATGTACGTATTGCGGGCGTAATTTTTATCTCGACAATATTATCACAGCTGATTCGAAACACGGCTGTTGACAAAGCGTGTCCAGTGTAAGGAAACTGGTGTGGCTTGATGTAGCTCGTATATTATCTCTAGTAAACCAGCAATTTTTTATCCTAATAATTATTCAACATTGCCGAACGTACCCAGTAAATACCGATCTTTGTGTATAGAAAAATCAACAATTTGTTATGAACCGGATTCTAATCTAGTTGAATGTCTGAACATAGATCCGAAATCCGTCCCATAACAATTCTTGTTAGACGACATACCGTAAAGAGTGTTCTCAATGAATGGTAACATGTATCGTACATCTAAATACACGCCATATTTATTAGGTCGAGCGCAGCCTTCTCCCCAGCTAACCACGCCCGTCAAAACGAAACTTCCATTCTCAATCTGGCAAGCCAGTGGTCCTCCGCTATCACCACCGCACGCGTCCCTACCACCAGCTTGAAACCCGGCGCAAAAGAATCGCTCGTTCAACAAGCCATTGTAGGAAATATTACTGTTACAGACTTCTTTAGATACCAGGTCCACCTCTACCTCTCGAAGAACGTCAGAGTACTCAGCGGCATTTTCGTCTTGCCTTCCCCATCCGGTGGCAAAACAGGTTTTACCGGTTGCAAAACGAGTTTCCATTTCAGGCAGACAAATGGAATGCACTAGTTTGTGAAACACCGCTGGCCGCTTGAGTTTGATGATCGCAATGTCGTAATCGCCAGTGCCCAGTATAAATCCAGGATGAATTGTTATCTTCTCAATATCGATCATTTCTTCGTAACCTTCGAATTTTGTCTCGTTGTGTTCTCCAACCCTGACTTGCCACTGTTCCGGTTGGGTATATAAATAGAAACAATGCGCTGACGTCACGATCCACGACGGACCAATCAGAGACCCTCCGCAGTAGTGAGCAGTGCCATTGATAAGAAGATCGACTTGCCATGGCCAGGAGTTGGGGCGAGCCTCACGTCCGCCAACGATCCGGGAGGAAATGGATGGAACCGGGCGAACTCCACAAGAAGGATAACCTGGAAACAAGAGCAAAGGATTCGATTAAAAAGAGAATTGAGGAATAACTTCTTTATCGAGTCATATTGCTACCTATAACCACTGATAAAGTGTTCCAAAAATGGTGAAGCGCAATCCAACTTCACCTCCTACGCAGACACTCTTCGGGCTGGTCACGCAATCATCCACCCTTCTTTGGGGGAGGAAGAATAGATTGCGTGACGAACCTAAAGAGCGTGGGCGTAGGATGCTACATCGAAATAGCATTGACAAAAAAGATAGAAAAGAGTCAACACAAGGCAATCGTATCAGTTTATAAAA
The DNA here is from genome assembly GCA_019787425.1 of Platygyra sinensis. Lineage (NCBI taxonomy): Eukaryota > Metazoa > Cnidaria > Anthozoa > Scleractinia > Merulinidae > Platygyra > Platygyra sinensis. The sequence goes on from JAHPZR010013042.1 coordinate 36,934, forward strand.
ACATGTTAGACCAGTTCTAGAGTGGTTTTCACTCAAGTGTCGAATAGTAATTGGTTTTGCACTTTCTACGCCACACGACTGACTTAAAAAACTCGCGCCACTTTTTCATCCAATCAGAGGTAAAACCAAAACCAATCTCGACTCGTTCGCACACGGTTTGAATTTTGATTGGTTAACTGGATTGTCTGTGTTCTTTTTCATTGGCTAGAGTGATTACTTTTAATTGTGGTCTCACGACACTCAAAAACGTTCGTAAGATGTAATTAAAGATGTAAATCTTATTTATAGTGATCATGCACGTAGCTCTACAAGCACAAAGCATTAGCTAGTTTACAGGCATGCCACTGAAACAAAGGAAACAAATATTTTAAAATAAACGTAACATAGTTAAAAATCCCAAGTTGGCTAGACCCAGACCAGTTGGCTATTTACAAAGCGTGACCGAAGATTTGAACTCGGGACCAACGAGAAATAAATCCCGCCAGTGACAGGATGGAGACCTTGAACCCAGGACCTCTGGTTTGAGAGGTCTTAACGCCCTAAACCACTTGGCCACATTACCTCCTGTTACTACTGTGAAACGGACAAGCAAGAAGTCTATCTGGAAAACGTTTTTACGTCCCTTAAAGAAGCAATGATCATTACTAGGCACACTTTCGAAACCTTTGTTTTGAAATATCTCTCTTCTAGTATCACTGACCTATACGCTAAGTTAACTTTTGAGTAGAGAGTGAAGGGTTATTTTCGAAATCCACTAAAGGCTAGTTCTTAGCACTTGTTTTAACCTGAAAACAATTGTCTAATTTCTTTCCATAACGATTCAGTTTTATCCCAATTACAAAATAATAGAACTTTTAAGCCATACATGTACGTGCAGTGCGGACATAATTTTTATCTCGACAATATTAATCACAGCCAATTCGAAACACGGCTGTTGACAAAGCGTTTCCGGTGTAAGGAAACTGGTGCGGCTTGATGTAGCTCGTATATTATCTCTAGTAAACCAGCAATTTTATCCTTATAATTATTCAACATTGCCGAACGTACCCAATAAATACCGATCTTTATGTAAAGAAAAATTAACAATTTGTTATGACACGGATTCTTATCCGGTTGAATGTTTGAACATAGATCCGGAATCCGTCCCATAACAATTCTTGTTAGACCACATACCGTAAAGAGTGTTCTCAATGAATGGTAACATGTATCGTACATCTAAATACACGCCATATTTATTAGCTCGGGCGCATCCTTCTCCCCAGCTAACCACGCCCGTCAAAACGAAACTTCCATTCTCAATCTGGCAAGCCAGCGGTCCTCCGCTATCACCACTGCACGCGTCCCTACCACCAGCTTGAAACCCGGCGCAAAAGAATCGCTCGTTCAACAAGTTATTGTAGGAAATATTGCTGTTACAGACTTCTTTAGATACCAGGTCCACCTCTACCTCTCGAAGAACGTCAGAGTACTCAGCGGCATTTTCGTCTTGCCTTCCCCATCCGGTGGCAAAACAGGTTTTACCGGTTGCAAAACGAGTTTCCATTTCAGGCAGACAAATGGAGTGCACAAGTTTGTGAAACACCGCTGGCCGCTTGAGTTTGATGATCGCAATGTCGTAATCGCCAGTATCTTCTGCGCTGCCCAGTATAAATCCAGGATGAATTGTTATCTTCTCAATATCGATCATTTCTTCGTAACCTTCGAATTTTGTCTCGTTGTGTTCTCCAACCCTGACTTGCCACTGTTCCGGTTGGGTATATGAATAGAAACAATGCGCTGACGTCACAATCCACGACGGACCAATCAGAGAGCCTCCGCAGTAATGAGCAGTGCCATTGATAAGAAGATCGACTTGCCATGGCCAGGAGTTGGGGCGAGCCTCACGTCCGCCCACGATGCGCGAGGAAATGGAGGGAACCGGGCGAACTCCACACCCTGGGTAACCTGGCACGAGTAATGCAGATATATAATATATATTTTAGCCGAAGCCAGTAACTCAGTTAAACAATAATTCAATCAAATTTGATTTCACTTGTGAATAAATAAAAATGTATTGTGTTTTAGGTAACAAATAGCCCAGTCTCAAGTTCCAAGGCGGCTTAATAAAGAAGAGTCAAGATTCATTCGAACAGTGTCAAATCCTGGTCAAACCGCGAGAGATTAATTAAGCGAGATTAAATGGGAAAACCCATCAACAATAATCATGCAGAACTTAACAAGCTTAAAATTATTGATAATTCATGATAGTCAATAATAGTTGTAGCACGCACTTCCGTTTGATCACCAGCTATCATACACTATCATCGACTGTCATTAAATATCATTCATTTTAAGCTTGTTCCAATTCTCCATTATTATTGATGGATTTCCTGATTTGATCTCGCTTAAGTTCATTGATGATAGTAAGAGGAGAATCAGCTATCATCGACTATCGTGCCTCGTTTGACCAAAGCCTTAGTGTTACGTCTTAATCTGAAGAAAATAATCAAACACAGTACGTTCATTGCCGTCTTTGTATGGTCACAACTGAAATCAAAGGTCCATAAAATTTTGTTACTTTTCCAACGCCAGCATTTTAAGCTAGGTAAGATTTAGTTTGTTACCGAGGAAGATTACCCTAAACCCTAATAAATGACCCTAAATTGAAAACAGAAAATATGTCATCAGTTTTGTAGAGTTGATTTTAATTAAACATCATAGCCTCTTTAAAATTGCATACCATATATGGTGCTTTCAATGAAGGGGAGGAATCGGCGTACATCACTGTACACCCCAAACTTGAGGGGTCTCGCACATCCAACTCCCCAAGTCACCACACCAGCGAGGACCCATCTTCCTGCGTCATCTTGACACACCAAGGGCCCTCCGCTGTCTCCTTGGCAGGCGTCCCTCCCTCCCTCTTCATATCCTGCGCACATGAAGCGTTCTTTGATATACCCGTTATACGACCTCTCTTTGTTGCATTCCTCCCACGAAACTAGCGGTACTTCGTTTTCATGCAGGACATCGGAAAAGTTGCCATTCTCACTGGTATGCCCCAGCCGGTCACGTAGCAGACTCGGCCGACATCGTCGGCGATAGTGGAGTCTTCATCGGGCAGACACACCGGGCTAACACGGCTGTAAAAAGTGGCGGGTCTTTTGAGATGATAAAGCGCAAAGTCATAATCCCCTGCACTGATATGGGTAGGACGGTCATGACTGAATCCAGGATGCATATAAAATTTGTCGGCCTCAACAACCTCCTCGAAACCCTCAAGCGTTTTGCTGTGGTGTTCCCCGAGGCGTATTTCTCTGGGGTGGGGTGAGTAAAATTTGTCGACGCAGTGCGCAGCTGTTATGACCCATTGAGGATGAATGAGAGATCCCCCGCACCAATGACTTGTACCATTCACCAAAATTTCCACTTGCCATGGCCAGGAGTTTGGACGGGCTTCGCTGCCACCGACAATTCGCCTTTGGCGAGAATGGCGATTTTCCTCTTGATATCGAGTTCCGCATTTTGGGAAATCTGAGAAAATCAAAGTAGAATCAATTTCTTTTTCTGTGTAAGAAGAATGGAATTAACAAGGATTTTTTAGAAGAGGGTGTGAATGGGGTTAACCGACTAGCGACAAAAGGCTTGAAAATATTACTGACTACCGACACAACGAAGGAAAAATTACCGACTTGCGACAGAAAAATTAACTGGGAATTACCGACAACCGACAAAGGTCGAAAATTTTAACCGACAACCGACAAGGTAATTAAATTTTAGCCGACAACCGACATGAGGACCCCTCATTCAGACCCTAAAGCAGTCGCTCATTCCAGAGCTTCAAATTCCTTTCCGACTTTGGATGAATTTAGATTCGTTTTGTGTCAACCAGAAATCAGTAGCACGCACGAGGTCTCTGAGAGTTGCCATGTGAATAGGCCATTTCCGAGTTCCCTTGTGCCTCTGTTTCAAAGCGAGTCTAAGTGCGAAACCCATTCTTATGAAAATGACTTTGATTTGCATGAGAATGAAACTGCATGCAGAACTCATTTTCATATGAAAGGTTTCGCACTTAAGCTCGTTTTGAAACAGAGACTCGAGAACTCGGAAATGGCCTATTTGTCGTAATACGAATACGTCATTAGAACTGCGGGCTAGGTGGACTCTCGAAGTCGGAATGCCGATCCAAAGGACTACGATTTCACGGATGTTATCTCGACGACCACCAACAACTGCCCACACAAATAATAAGTCATGGTAATGGGACTGAGTGAATTCGGTCTGTAGTCGAATCATAACAAGTTCTCGATCGTGATTGGTTCTCCGCGGGCCTGTTTGTCGCGTAATCGGCGCGCGATCACGTGGGTGTCCAATTACAGGTGTCCGATTTGAACTTTTGTAATTGGATACCCACGTGATTTTCACGTCAATTACGCGCGCTTTAATGGCTTCTTTAGCAATGTTTTCTACAGTTTTCAAAACTTAGGAAAAGCGCTACAGACGTTTTTGCATGAAAAAAGTTCTCAAAAGACATTTTTGATTTCGAAATTTGTTATAGATACGATTAATTCGTAATTGGACATCGATTCGTACAATTCATAATGGTAATTGAACTGGGTGGAGTGCAATTTGGTCTGAAATCATACGTGTGATTTCATTGGCTGAGAAAAAGATGCCTCTAAGAGAAGAAGATAGTGCGATTCGTGAATAAATCGCACCGCTGAGAGCCAATCACATTGCAAGGATAACCAATGATTTCAAAATGAATTTAATAAAGAGAGTAATCCTGCTCGTAATTTCAAATCGGCCTCGCGATTCGCGCTTGTCCGATTTTGAAATCACTCGCGCGATTATTCCCTGAATTGTACTCCATTCGGTCCAATTACTATAATTCCTAATCATACGAGCGATAAAAACATCGGACGACTGCGAAGCGGGAGTCCGATTTTTTTATCACCAGTATGATTACAGACCGAAATAGACGACAAGAAGTCTTATTACAAATTAATCATAAAAACTACCATTTCCCAGAAAAGAAGAATAGTCAAATTGTCAAATTATGAAAGAAAGAAAAAGTTTCCATTAAAAGACTGACAAAGGAGGCATAAATTGTTGGTGATTGAAACCAAGGTTGTGGTTGGTTGATTTAAACAACAACTTTGAATGTGATTGGTTGATTTAAACAACAATTTGAATATTCATGGGCGTAGCCAGGATTTTTCAAAGGGGGGGGGGGGGTCACATTGACTCATACAGAGGGTACTCATCAGATTGTCACCTGAATATTGTAGGTTGTTTGCTTAAAAAAAGGCTTTCAAAGGAGGGGTCACGGGCACCCCAGGACCCCCCCCTGGCTACGCCCTTGATATGATTGGCTTACTGAACTGTCCAACAACAAACTGTCCAATGACAAAATGTCCAATAACAACTTAAAAGTGAATAAGTGGAAAATAGAAGTTCGCAATCACAATCGAGGAATTCGTAACTTTTATGATAAGTTAGAATAAACTGCTCACCTCGCATGCAGCCGTAAATCTCCACTCTAAGAGCAATTTCACCATGCCACTCTATTGGCTTGATTCTCAGAAATCGCGTCATTTGTGGCTCTTCTAGTTGAGAAGTTGTAACCTCGTGCTTAGTTTTGCTGCCGTCAAAAACCTAGGGAAGAAGTTTGTTCCTTAAATACTGTTATTAGTAAATGTGTGATGTAACACGAGGCAACATAAGATACAAAAACGGACAAAAATTCAGGAAGAAGACCTTTTGCTCAACCGTTAAATAAGACTTGGTACGCGTTGTGGCGTTGCTTGGCATGCTTTGTAGCGTTCGGTTAGCTCTCTCGTTGGGTAAAAACTGCTTCACGTAAATGCGTTTTAGCCAATCAGATGCAAACAGGTATGCTGAGGTGTTTCATTTCAGCCAATCAGAAGCAAAACCAAAATTGATTTCCTGCGCTTGACGCCGGTAACACGTGTTATTCAAGTTCTGATTGGTTCATTGCGTTGGTGGCGACTTGTAATGGACACTTGAGATAACTCACTTGAGATTGGATTAGTTATTTGGCTTCTTAAAGAGGCATTGTCACGAGGATTTTGCTGTTTTATAGGTCAATTCTGTGCTAAAATCATTACTTTAAGGCTTTAATCATAAACAAAAGGCTTCTGTAAAGCTACGACTAAGATATCAAATGAATTTTATCAGAGAGGGCTAACCATAATAAATTTCTAGAGTTTTTTGGAACTCGTCGCATCAAAAGTTAAAAAAATTGGCCAATTTTGTCAAATTTCAATCCATTTCCATCCGTGCCATCCGTAGCGACAGGCGACAGGAAACAGTTTCAGTACCTTCAAATAGTCTTTGATGACAAAACTAGATCATTAGTTTTTGAATTCAAGAGGTAAGAGAGTTATTGGGGGCATTTCTATAAAAGGATTGCTTTTAGGAGTAAGGCCCTAGTGGTACACACTAAAATAGTTCATCTCCCACAGAATTCATTTGGGACCCAAACATGGCCGTCGTTTCATTGTTTTGGGACACCAAAATGGCTGCCATGACGTCATGTGAAAATACTCCTCTCTGTTACACAAAACATACTAGATACCTCAGAATGATCCTCCCATATCTTAGCGTCCATGCTGAATGACAACGAGTACTTCGACACCCAAAACTCCTTTTCAGGATGCCCCTGAATGGCAACCGCTGACACGTTAGTTTCGTCGCCGAAATCAATCTGCAAAAATTGATCGGCGCTTTGAATCAGCGGCATCCACGCTCCGTTGCCATGGAGACGTGCTCGCCCTGGGTCGTGTTCAAGGTCGTGAATCGACGAAGCGGTTATGGCTGCGTCTTGTATCCAGTTGGTTTGCATGCCGAGCTCACTGTTGCATAACGATTCTGCAAAGGGAAAATGTCGAAAGTGTATTTTACATTTTTATCTAATTATTCTCCTATTGACCAGACTGACCACGACATTTTTGAAAATTTTTACAATTTTTTGTTCACGAAACCAGAAATTTTAATACATCCAAAGAACATTTGCGTAAACTATGCAGTTAATTATGCAAATAATTTAATAAAGGAGAGGCAAAAACAGTACAAAAAATGCCTCAGGCTCCTAGTTCGTGGCATTTTTACTCGTCTACAGTTGCTGTCTTTATGAATCAAAGTGGACCATGTCAAGTGGTTTCTAATAAGCCAGTGCCAAAATAAACACTCCACGAACATTTCCGTTGGCAGTGGCTTGTAAATAACTTTTGCAAAGCTGACAATTCTCTTTTGAAGTTTTATTTCATCCTAAAGTAAACTAACTGATGTATTAAACACGTAGTTGTTTTTATAAGCTGAGAATTGTTGCAATTTCAGGCAGGGCAGACAGCCAAGCCGAGGGATTTTGTAAAGCATCAATTTGTAGTTACAAACCGACCAATGACGAAATTGCCGGGCGACATTGCAATTATAGAAACATTGAAGGTGTTGAAAACGGGAAACGCTGTAGGACGCAAGTTTTAATTAAAATGCCAAACTTGACAGAATTGATGGATTATTCAAAATAAATCACGAGAGGTTAAGCGTTTCAACTAACGAGCAAGGAGAGATACGAGAACTTGGAGAAAGAACTGAGTTCTTTTATCTCTTTACGTTTGCTGACTCATGACGTGTTCTTACCTGAGGATTCGATTGGAAATAAAATTCTAGCTGCTCCAAACGTTACTGCCTCTAATCGCAAAGAATAGATAAAGAATAAGTAATGTCAGAGATAAGGTAACAGCTTAAATATCTATAATTAGTAACGATAAGATTTCCCTCGTTAGTTCAAACAGCCAGAATCTACAGCAGTAAACACAACTCATTGTGCACTGATTTAATTAACATTGCAATAAACAGGGCGCAACTGTTCCTATGAAACACGTAAGGATAGAATAGTGTTTAATAAGCTCATTTTGAACAGCTGAAAACTATGCTTCGTTCTGGGAAGTCTCTGGTCGATCTTCAGTGTAAACAGCCTTGCACCATGGAGACCCGGGCATGGAGACCAAGTTAACCATGGCCGGTTTTTGTTGACGGGAGACATACCCCGGGAGACGTACACTAGCACCCCAGAAAGTGTACACTGCCTTACATATATATTCTGCCTCAAAGAAAAGATTAACAGACCAACTGTACTTACCGCTAATGAAGAGGCAAAGCAGAACTTCAAACCACATCATTGACTGAGAAACTGATTTACTGTGAAATCTCGCTGATCCTGTGATCGGTTAGAGCTACAGTGGAGCTAGTAGCGGAATGTACTGTGAACAAAAAGCCACTTCTATGCTTGTATGTTGCTAAAGGTAAACAGAAATTGAACGGCAAAATATGCGTGCTAATTAAGGGGAAAATAATCAAAGATTGTAAAACCGTTTGAAATACAATACCTTTTGTCAGACACTTCTCTTTGAAGACAATTAAAAAGTTAATATTTTACGTCCTTGAAATATTGCAGGATAGCCTGCTTATCTAAATGACAAAGAGATTATAAGAGAAACTGAACGTTCAGAAGCGATTCAGAACATTTAGCGTTGTGGTTGCACTAAATAGCCTCATTATAGCTAGCATAAGCGCCTACAATTGTTTCGGAAGAATGGCTTTACTTCTTGAAACAAAGCCGGGCAATGTCAGAATTTTCTGTCATTTGCATTACAATCATCACCCCAACAGCAATTTCGGGGTTTCTGCCGAAAATAACTGGATTAGACTGGAATCCAGCCAAGTGAGACAAATTAACCGTGGAAAGGGATTGCAAAATTAAAGTTCTTCAAACAGTCTGCGAGCAGCAGCCTTCCTGGTTCAGTATAAGAAGGGAGGGAAAAAAGAGGCGAGCGTAACCTGCGTTCAGGCGTCGTTTTTTCCCGCCGCGAGAAAGAGAGGACGCCTGATCGCAGGTTAAGGCGAGCGGAGTGAATTTTAGAGGGCTTGGATGGGGTTTGACTGATAGCTGAAAAACCAAGCTGAGAAACGGACTGAAAGTGTTCCCGAGTAGACCCTCATTCTTAGCCCTATCTGTCTGGGCACTGCTCTGGGCAGCTGTGCATTTAAAATTGTCTTTGTCTTCCTTTTCGTCTTTTTCTGACAAGCCGTAGTAAAGCTCACCTTGTGCCACACATTAAAGATGGACAAAATCGTTCGCTGATATTGGCTACCCGACTACATGTACCCACTGTATCTTGCAAGAAAAATTTTCCCGAAAGCCATATTATAAATCCTTTATTGACCAAGCTCATCCAGGTTCTCTCAATATGCATTCATCAATGTCCGACAATGTCCGAGTCTTCGAGTGAACCAATGTGGTTTCAAACTCATTTTGCATGGGGACTCGTTTTCAAACAGAGGCAAAAGACAATATTAAAAGTAAAGCATTGTGGGCAAAACGATTTTATTGCAAATGAATACATTCCTCTTCCAGCGAGGTCTCCGTGGCGCAATCGGTTAGCGCGTTCGGCTGTTAACCGAAAGGTTGGTGGTTCAAGCCCACCCGGGGACGAGTTTTTTTTTTTTTCGGTATATTTTCTTTTTCTTGTTTGTGCAAGTCCCTGAAGAGAAGGAACAGTAGAAGCCTTTTAAAAAAATTTAAATGTGTTAACAGTTTATCAAACAAGTAAGTTCGCAATAGTTTGAATTTTTCATTGCGAAATTTGATTATAAAATACTTTGTTGCATCCTGTATATTTTCTGATATTTTCAGGTGAGAAAAAAGAGACTGGCTTCGATTTTCCGTAAATACTCGAATTGGCACCCAAAGCGGGCGCTTATTTCAAATTTAGGAGAACACGGGGGTGGGAGGTGCGCGCAATTAGGAGGGGAGGCGTTTATTTATTTCTTCCCAAATCGTAGCCAGTATTAAACGTTTTTGATACTTCATCTCCGCGTATAAAACAACAACATAAAACGTGTCTACAGACTGAAACAATGTACAAAACTAAAATCCAGTACTACACGACGAAAACTATGCATCCTTTGTCGTCTGAGACCTCATCCACAAAATGCTGAAAATGGAGGGGAGGGGAGAGACGCTATTTTAAATTTTGGCCAATAGGAGGGGCGCTTTTTCGAGGGACGGGGGACTCTAATTCGAGGATTTACGGTTCATAGTTGTCTGGATTATAATGTTTTGGAGGGACTGAAAAACACATCGAGAGTGACACGATTTGCAAGTTTGATCACAGCGGACGCGGACGGATATAAACATTGGTCAGCGGAACACTATTCTACGCGCGATTGCGCGCAATTTCAAAATGGCGACTCACGATCGCGAAAGTTTTTGACTATTTGTTTCAAACCACTGGCTTTCTTGAAGCTCAGAACCGTTAGTTGTTATCATGGACACTGATGGCATTCGACGGCCTCCAAAGCCAGCGTCCCAGCTTTCGACTGCCTTGTTCATAAATCCACAGCTAGATCTCACTCCTGAGAAGAAAACAAACAAACCCAAACAGAACGGACAAAAGAACATTTCAGAGGTTCCCACTGAAAATAAGACGGGAGAAAGCAAGGAAATCTATGCATGGTACGTTTATTGTGATGAAATATTGTCCTTCCAAAGAGAACGGGCCATGAGATTTTGTTGAAATTATGACAACTAGAAACCCAATGAAGTTTATTTCAGCACATGTGATGAGTATAAATGCAGTTTCTGGCCTAGAACAATTAATGATTGGAACAGTTTACCTCCAAATATCGATCATGAATATGACCTTAAAAAGTAATTTAAAAGCAGCTGTAAATAATAAGTAGTTTAGTACTGCATTGTCCTGCTCAGTCACCTGATGTGAGTCACAGTTGTTACAGATTTGTTACACAGCATTTTCTTACATTTGTAAGGAGTTTTGTGAAAAGCAGACGGTTGTGGGTCCGGAGGACCCATATGATGGGCTTCAGCGCATCGTTTCTAGGGGGTCCGGGGGCATGTTGCCCCGGAAAATTTTTGAAAACTGGAACGCTGAAAAATGCTACCCTGGCTATTTTGGGCCATGAAACTCAGGTATTAGAGGAATGAATTAAGCTGCAATTATACTGTGAAAACCATGTTACTCAAAGAAAGAAAAAGGGACATTTCAGTAATGCAACCGTTTAAACAAAAAGTGAAATGATATTTTTTGTATCGTTTTGGTGGTTTTGCTGCAGCTAACGAGCCTGGCAAATATTGCCACTTGACAACTTGTAAACATGGCACATATACTTGAAGGACTAGACCAGCATATGGGGATTAACTCTGCTAGGCACTGCAAATTTTTATTTTTATTGAGCCCAAGTAGTTTAGATCAGATAAACATCATCTCCTCAACATATCTTGACTCGTGAAGCAATGAAAGTAGACGGCGAAACCTGGCAGCCCCTGTTACATACTGCGTTGTCCTGCACAGTCTCCCCATGTAAGTCATAGTTGTTACACAGATGTGTTACATCCTGCACGGTCCCTTATAACCCTGTGGGAGGACAATCTGGGCATGACTCAAGCCTGATTCAACCCCTAAAAGATACCATGCACTAATTACTTCCATCTACTGTTGCCTTATGATTTTTCAGCCTGGCACAACCATCAATGAACTCCACCAAACGAGTTAGTAGAAAACTCCTTGCTCTACAACAGGAGCAGTTTGATGCAGTTGCTGCAATAGCTGAAGAACTTGAACAGTCCGAAACTATGAGAACAAACCTGGGAGAAAGAGTTGCTCAGGCGGTAAATGTAAAGAAGGGAAGTAACATTTATTCGGACTTGGTTTCCCTTGATGTTAATGCAGAAGAAGTGCTTGCGGAATGTGCTCATCCAAAGGCACGGAGCAGTACAAACAAAACAAACAAGCTTCTTTCACAGGAGCCAGACATAATGGCTTTCTTTTCAGAAGATTTCGAGACACAGACTGCACATTTTGACCAGGAGTTGTTCCAGAGAGAGGAGCCATTGCCAGAACCATCAGCAGCTCCAATTTCTCATGTATTTGATTTGTATGAACATATTCAGTGCTGGCAAGAACACTTGTAGCATTACACAGTTATGGATTTATGGCAGGTCACACGACAAAGAGGGAAAATTCAAATAGCAGCATAAATGTTCCAGAGTAGACAGAAGTCTCTGAACCAACAAATCATATCAAATCATATCTTTTGACTTGTTTCAGTTCCTCATTGGCACCTTGCCTTGAAAATGTATCTGAAACCCTGATATCACTTAATTGATTGTAGTTCTAATTTATTTATTATGTAAGTAAAGAAAGTCAAAATAAGTGTAATTAGAAGCAAATTAAATAATACTGTGCCTGCATTTGTCTAGGTCAGTTTACCTTATTAAAGGAATATAACGAAGCATGTTAATAACGCAAACAAAATTTACGCGTCATAAAATTAACGCAAATTTTCCAAAAGTTATGTTTACATACATTTAATTACCGTGAATTTCCGTGCAGTACAACATGTATGTTGCATAATTAAGACGTGAATTTAATATTTTGCGCACTCATTTTGTTAGAAAACAACAACGTCCAACAACAAAATTTACTCTTTATTTCCGGCAAAAAACATAAGATACTAAGGCATGAATGGATCCAGGGTTGGAATGCGCCCCTTCCTGGCACTTTCTACTGCCTCCGTTATTCCTGCAGCTTTCCATCCATTCAAGATGAGTTTCCTCCCCTTCTCACCTTGCAAGATAACCCTAACCCTAAGGACATTTTGAACTTAATATTAAATGATGATGCGTCAACCGACTCTGACGGAGACGTAGAGGAATTGTAACTTTGCTTATAATAAAGGTGTCTTTAAATAACGATGCTTTCAATTAAGGTGGCTGAACACAGTTTTTGATACCTCTGTTTCATTTACCTTTGCTTCTAAAACCCTTGATCCTTTGGTCGCCAAAAATGGCAGCAAGCAAGTTAACAACACAAACTTCAACTTTTTGATAATTAAACTGTCATATGTGCTGTTGCCATGGCAACATGATTATTTATAAACGGGCATTTAAAATCGGTTTTGTTAATTTGCAGAAAATCTAGTCATTAGATTTTCTTTATAATTTGCATGCAACAATCTTGTAACGATACTCACATGTTAGCGCTATTTTAATGATAATTAACAAACAGATCTTTAATTGTCCCTCGTTGGAGGTTCACTGGCATATCTTGAATTTCCTTTGTTAAATTTTAATTTTTTTGAATCCTCCAGTTACTTATTTCCTAAAGTATTTTCGCTCTAAATTTTGTGAAATTCTAATGAGTGGTTCTCGAGAAATAGGCGTATCTCCGAAAGTCAATTTTTCACTCAATCGCAATTTTTTCGACTTACTACGCATGCGCTGCATTTAACTGGGTTCCTTCGGTAACAAACAAAAGCTGAGAATTGCTGGTTTCTTTGCATCGTTACTTTTTCTAACATACCTCTGTAATAAGAGTAAAACTATCAATACAGTGTTCCTTTGGGAAGAAAAATAGTACAGACAACGCGGACATTGAGGAAATAAAATGATCGCTGTATTGATGCCATGCTTGTTTTTATGCAATACTTGTGTGCGCGCTGAATTGCATTAGCACGCGCGAACTGTGTTTGGCCACCTTAACATCATTTTAATTAACAATGAGGTAAATTAAGATACATAAAATTAACGCGAATGTTTGAAATTCGCGTTAATTACATGCATTGTTAATTTCCTATAATAAGGTAATACTCTGTTGCATTTGCCCAGTTTTTATACAGCTTTCACCCAGGCCTTCATGGTCAATTCATTTCAGTGCCTCATCCATTGCAAATGGCCACTTCTCACCTTGGACCATGGCCCAAAACAATTGACCATGGTGAAATGCTGAGGCCTAGAACTAGACAAAGGTTGCATGTTGAATCATACAACGGTGGTTTTGGACACAATTGTTTTTGTTTCTACTCCCCCAGAAAATTTTAATTTTTAGGTGTACAGAAATGCCATTTTCTGTATATTCCAAGAAACAGTTTCATTAACCAAAACATGGCAAAATGTCGGAGTATTTAATAAGAGAGACTGGGGGCTCCCAAGCCAGGTAATGTTCTGCATCTTTCAATAAAACACAGACTCTAAAATTTAAAGCTCAACCAACAATTGCATTCTTCACTACCATCAATCAAATATTTGGCAGCTCCTCCCACCTTCTGACTCTTGCTGAGTGTGCAATAATCAAATCATTGAGCACAGTTCAGAAAACAAAACAGTGCTGGACAGTTGTTGAAAGCTAGGAGCCACCAAACCTTTGATTTATGGTAGTGAGAAATGCAGGTGTCAGTTGAGCTTTGAATGTTAGAGTCCACATGTTACTGAATGACAGTAATTTTTGCCAATATATTTTTTCTGGATTTATGGAGGTACTGTGTGCACCTGCAGAAGCATATAAAATTATGGTCACTATGCCCCTGTCAAGTGCACATAGTAAATAGCCCATGTATAAGAACCTGATTTTTTCAATTTAGCCTAAATAGGTTGTTATAAAAATGGTACTTAAAGCAAATTTAGGTTTCCAAGGTTCTTAAAATAGGTTCTTGTTTTCATGTGTAATTTCATCTGAATATACCATAATTTACTGTATATAGTATATCATCTCATAACACAGTATAAATCATTTAGCTGTACCATAGAGCAGTTGGAGATGGTCAGAAAGCTTTCTTTGATACAGTACTGTAGTAGAGTACAGTACTTGTAAATACTTGGGGAATTAATTGAATGGCAAACACAATAAGCATTCAACATGGTACTTAAGCTTGAAACAAAAAAAAGTTATGTCAAGTTACTTTTAAACAGCAGTTTCTACCTATACACTTTTACAGCAACCCCACTGATAAGAACCAACTTAAAATTTTAGCCTAAATAGGTTCTTATGTGGAGGGGGCTTAAAATGAAAATTTTAGCCTAACAGGTTCCTAACAACCAGGTTCTTATACGTGGGCTATTACTGTATTTGATAATTCTTGCAATGCTGTGAAACGCCTTTAGTCATGTTCATCATCAGAGAGATCAACTCTGATATGCCTATCTATATATAAAAAGAACAAAATAATGCTGGAAAAAATCAAAATAATGCCCCGAGCAGGATTCAAACCCACGACACCCCGATCTCTAACCACTGAGCTACTGAGGCAACCA
Source organism: Platygyra sinensis (assembly GCA_019787425.1). Taxonomy (NCBI): domain Eukaryota; kingdom Metazoa; phylum Cnidaria; class Anthozoa; order Scleractinia; family Merulinidae; genus Platygyra; species Platygyra sinensis. The sequence continues at coordinate 52,046 of JAHPZR010013042.1, forward strand.
CAGTGGAGCGAGTCGAATAACAGCTACAAAGGAACATTGTAATCGATGTTCAAGCTAATATTCGACTTCTCCAAGCTAATATGCAACTTCATCCCATCGAAGCCCCGATTTTTTACAGCGATGGTGATTCTTCACTTTCATCTATAACCACAGTTCAAATATTATTTCATATTATTATTCAACTTTCATACACTGTATGAATTCCAATTTTCTAATTGGTTGATTTGTTCCACGTGACACTGGGTTGTTATGAAACAACCTCTTCGATGTCATTATCGTGGTGTAATAGCCATGGCGTAAATTCATTACACCACTGTCATGACGCCATGGCTTCGGCTGACTCAAAGTTTGATGATTTTTGTTTGCAGTGTATTCAATTTGAGTAATGAAAATGTTAACGCAATTACTGCTCGTGAATTATTGGGATTTACCTGCACTCCTTCACTAACAATAAACACAAAATTTTCAATACTGCACGAGGTGGCCTTATGTGGTATAGAAAATTTTGAGTTCATTGTTAGTGAACTCGTGCTGGTAAATCCCGATAGTTCACGAGCAGTGGGTGTGTTAACCTGTAAATAATATACTTCACATCATTAGTTAAGGTCTAAACAAGTCACATTGATAGCTGGAAACTTTGATGAGTTTCAAACAGGAGTGGTTAATTTAGCCCCATGTTTTGTAATCTGATATTGACAGCACAAAGCTTACACCACACCACACTTGATCCCATCACTCCAAAGACGCGGCATACTAAAAGTGGTAGGTAGCTTTATTTTCAACCATGTTATTACGGACTGACTTTACCAAAGAAGAAATTGGCCATGAAGTACAAAATGAGAAAGTTTTGCAACGAAAAGGATGCATGATTTACTTTCTACTAACACTTTTATTAAGAAAGAACTTGTTCTGCAAACTGGACAGTGTTGGAATAGTGTTTGAATGGCATCATTACAAAGTATCTTCATGTGGCAATGTGTAAGGTCTATGCAGCACAAGGTGTTTTTAGGTTTTACTCTGTTCAACTCAGACTCTTAACTGTGAACATTTGAATGACAGCCTTTAGGCTGTAAGTTTGCTATTTATTTTTCATTATTCCTGAGTGAAAACTTTAGAAAAATATTATTGTCAAATTTGCATTGTGGTTCTTTTGAGCAAACTGTACACAACTGCTAAAAATTTAACTACTGGACAAACAACATACTTTACTTGTCATGTTAATTAAACCATCCACTGCAAATGACTTTAAGGGAGTCTTGGCTCCATGTATTGAACATGAGAAAATATTTTCTTTTGGCAAACAGAACACTTTGAGCTCGTTCTACCGGTAATTCATAGTCTGCCACGAGTTGATGCAACTCACCACACATGATCAATATTTACATTTGTCAACTTATCAAACTGAGAACATAACAAATTGGACGTCAAGTGGCTATGCACAATTTTCCATGCGTCAATACAACAAGTGCTATCTTTTCTTTTTTGCAACTTCGATCACATCAGAGTTTGGGGAGAGTCTTTCTTGAAGGTGTCCAAGGTGAGTTGAGAGCTTTTCGATTAATGCTCTCTTTTTGAACAACTCTGCCTCCTCAATGATTTCTTGTACAACAGAGGTCTGAACTTCAAGTGAGCCCTTTAAGTTGCCTACACGATCCAAAATAGCGTCATCACCTGCATGACAAAAAGAATACCATTCTATTAACATAATGTGTTTGTGGCTGATTAATCTCACATCTGACCAGTTTTCTTTTTTGACAATGACATTATGCAAACACTATTATTCTTACTAGAGTTCACATGGTGTAAAGAGAACAATTTTTCGGGAACCTCATACCATGAAGTACTATCTAAAAAAAAATCAGTCTCGCTAGCTCCTCAATAGTTCATCTATTAAGCCTAGTTTTCACTCAGACATAATCATTAGCATAATCCCGACAGCAGTGAGGATGCCTTCAACACAACCATAAGTACACGAACAGGCACACAGTAGTGAAGACATGCACAACAAAAGCATAATCAACGCTGGAATAAAAAGTTTGTCTTTTTTTTGAAACCAAAAATAAAAGAATTATTCATTCCATGTATGACTATGCTTATGTGTTATGCTTGTGCTTGTGCCTATGTCGTAGTGAAAACCATGCTTTACTGTAGTACTTCAGTAATCTGTATTTCCTCCAATGTTTTCTTAGTTTCACATGTCCGTTAGGTATTAGTGAAAGACGGAGGCCACTAGCCCAAATGGAATATCCACATGACAAGCCCTGCCAGGCTATTCATAGGACTGGTTCATAATTTTTGATTTACATTCTAATCTTCAGAAAACAAATTTTCCCTTTGACAAAAACATTTTGGGAGTAAAAGGTTGCAGAGAGGAGCCCAAATTGTCACTGTTTCACATTTCTAAAGAATTTCAAGAAGTTTAAAACTGACAAACTTTGGAAGACAAACTGTCCAACTGTAAAATGTAGATTTTTATGAAAACAAAATGATCATGATGATCATGTTAATCTTTCTGAGACTGTTAAAGATGACACAATGTGTTCAACATACTTGTTATTAGCTTTCTGTTACAATCAAGTACTGTAATCAAATGCAACATTTGACAACATTGAAAACAAATATTTGGTTCGTTTTCACAACCATGGAAAGCCACCAAAGTCAAAACAGAGAAAAAAACAGCAACAGCAACAACAACAACACTACAGAAAACATACTTTTTTCCGGGAGTCTGATCTCTTTGAATATGCTGTTACGTATGAGCCTGTTTTCCTCCATTGCTTCTCGTGCAAGTTGCTTTTTCAGCAATCTTGGTGAAGGCCCCTTGCCTCTTTCTTTGACAACTTCATCAACAAACACCTCTGCTGCTTCTGAGTTTGTGACTTTGTTTTTAAGCAGCGTATTGTCATTGGAATGAAGCAAAGGCCCCCCTTGACCTGAGAACGTTCTAGTTTGAGAAGTCACTGCCTCCTTAAGAATTGACGAGACAAAGTCATTCTTGGAAGAATTAACTGCATTGGTCTTTGTCACAGGTTGATGTTTCCTATTTAATCTTCCTTTGTTTTGAAGCCGTTGAAGCCTTGCGAGTTGTGGGTCTATTAAACCTTTTGACGACTTCCTTGACTTGTGCACTCCATCACTTCCTTCGCTGTGTTTCCGTTTTACCCCGTGGTGACCAGGAAAGACATTGTTTGCTTTTACATCCTGGTTCAATAAGTTTTTGTCAGGTGGAACTTTGTTGTTGATTGGACCTGTCAGAGGCCCTCCATTTTGGTTCATTTTATTAGGCCACCGAACAGGTGGTGTTTCTTGCTGTCTCCTTTTGTCTCTTGGGGAGCCAGGTCTATTATCCATAGGAGATCTTTTACGTGATTGAGGGCCTGCCATGGCTTCATTTACATCTGCTTCGTCAACCATCACTCGCTGAAAAATTAAACGCAAAATTAATTTGCTGTTAAATGTTACAAACCAAAAGTTCCTACTGTTGTCAAATGAGAGTTTTCTTCTAGAGTGACTGTAGTCTGAAAGAATTGCAAAAGACTTCTTCTTGCTCTGATAAAACTCATTTATGTCCAGGATAAAATGCAAGTAATTCATATTTGGTAGGGTTATTTGACATTTTCATATTACTTCATATTTGACAGAGTCGCATGTGTTCCATAGTGACTTTTTACGAATGAGGACACTTTATGATGCTTATCATAAGTAATCTGAATCTCATTAACATTCATTCCTGGACATACAGTATATGATAAAACAGCCAGCTCTACTTGCAGTGGTTGATACAGCGCTCCAAGCTGCGACCATTTTGGTTGCCATGGCAAGTGGAAAAAATTTTTGGCGACCAAAATTCTGGCAAAAGTCAGGTGATGGTGACCATTTTACAGTTAAAGGTCGCCAAAAGGTGACTTTTTGAAAAAGTGAGCTTGGAGTGCTGTGATAAGAGGCTACATGTAATTACATAGCTAGTCACATATTACTACACCTGTGAAATCTTTCAGCTGAAAGATCAGTGTTACAAATGAAATAATCTTGATGCATTATTTTTTCAACAAGCACATGTCAACTAGGTTCTTCAAAATGTACACTAGGTATACACAAAAACAAAGCGAAGTTGAAGTTGAATAACTATATCACTGAAGATGGGAATTTAAACAAAGAAATTACATCATACAAATTAATGAAAACTCAATTGTCATTGTCAGTGAGCAAATGTTTTGGCCATTTTGATCAACAGTTATAATAATAAATGGCACTTTTAAGAAGCTATTAAAAATAAAAGAAAAAAGTTATTCTTTTGTGACTTTACCTGATCTTTAGCCAGCTTGAAAGGATTTCCAAACATGTGCGCCCTGTTCTGTCCAGGGTCAACTTCACGCAAGGGACTCATTTGTCTTAGCACTTCTTGATAATTACCCATATCTGCAATGGCTACACTGTGACGGGCATCTGTAGTGGTCAAAAACAAATTGTTTAAAGAAATAATGTTTCAGAGAGGGAGTCATATATCAGGTCTCACTGGTTCTCTTGCAGACCCACAGTCCCGGTTGAAAAGGCCACTTTTGATATATAAAAATTCAGCTTGATAGTGAGGCCTACAGACACAAACAAAACAAATGAATAAACATGTCATTCAATTTTTTTTTGTTTGTGTCATTTAAGTCTCACTGCAAAGCTGAATTTTAATTTATCAAAAGTGGTCTATTGGAATATGAAAATGCTGCCAGGTTTTCAGGAGGAGAGAAAAACCTTGGAGCAGGGAAGCAACCAACAACAAACTCAACCCACATAGAACACTGGACTAGAATGGAGGCAGGGGTATAATGGTGCCAGGTTAAACTTTTTCATTACTCTGCCATTCCTTCTGGTTGAAAAGCAAGTGGTTGTAGGAACCAGGAATAGGGTATGGTGCCAATTTCTACTCAGCCACAAGTCTAAATAGACACTGCAGAACTAGGGGATTGACTAAAGTAAAAAAAAAAAAAATGAATAACATATTTCTTATATATTTCAGATAATTTGAAAGAGCTACTTCACAGCTACTCTATGCTTTACTGTTCGTCTTCCTTTTCTGGCATGATATGGGGATATGGGTACATGTATAACTTCAGCATTTTTCTACTTTTGCCAATTTTAATTTCAATATTAAAAGTAATTTGAAGCTTAGATTGTAAAATGCAAAAGCTGGCTAGGATACTGCATGTCATCACTAACCTCCCCTTTAAACAGACTCTGATAGACAAGAGAATTAGAAAGAAAAAATATTTATTTAGTGCAGTGAGCTGCCCCTTCAACCAGAAAACAGAGATCTGTGGTTGAGGAAAGGGTAGAGATAATAAGGATCTGCAGTTCCTGTAGAAATCCAAAGGTACGGAGAGCTTACCTTCATCTTGTAGTCTTGTTGATGTTGCCGCTGTGTGAAAAAAGTTTATTCTCATCCTAGATACCTGATCTAAGAGCTCTTCTCGTGAAATGTCGAATGGATTTTTGTAACTTTGTGTTCTGACATTCTAAAAGAAACAAAGAGGAACATGGATATGTTGGACTATAAAAGTAGGCACTGAGCTTCTTAATAATTACCACAAAATTCTGGTTACACAGGTAAGCCATGGGCTACTACAACTTTGTAAAAGGTTTTAAGTGGGCTTATAAATGGAGGGACTTTTTACTTTTTCCACAAACCTGTTTAATGTTATGAGATGATGCATTTGGAATGCTGATGTCTGTCTCACTGAAAATGGTAAAAAAGCAACAGTGTAATTAAATGCACTTTCTTTCAAATACAGTTTACCCTATTTTGAACTCTTGGGGGAAACAAAATAATAGTTCAGAATAGTGGGAGTGTGAAATAGCTGATAGAAAATTACTGAAGGCCAAATCCAAGGGGAACAGTTTGGAGTTCAAAATAATGGGGAATTCCAAAGAATCGAGTCTGAATTAGCACTCAGACCAATGTAATTAGTATGGGTATGATATTTCAGACATGGTTTGTAGGGGAAGGGAAGAGCAAATAGAGTGAGATGTTTAATTCATGTGGGCTATCATTCTAAGTTTTAACAACCTTTTAAAAATTCTTTTATCACACTGCACAAAAGGCTTTGAGCCAGTTGATCATCTTAATTAATAATTGTTGTTATTTTATAAAATTGTCATTTTTACTCACCCTGACACTCTGTTATCATCAGTACTGGAGGAATAATTGTTGTTGTGCAGTAACTTACGGAAGTCCTGTTTCTTGGCTTTAGGCAGATGCGGTGTGGGTACACTGAAACAAGAGAATGAGAGCTAAGGCAATCACAGTATGTCAAGAGAAAAAAATGCACCACAGCTTGTGTACGTACACCAAAATATAGGGATATTATCTACATGTAGGTACACTACATTTTAACCCTGCTATCTTGACCTCTTCAAAGAAGTAAAAAATTAGTTTGAGATGTCAGTGGTTCACGAAAGCCATCACAGCTTGTGTAGACTAAAATACCGGTATAAGGATATTTTCCAGGCACACTATGGTTGAACCCTGCTATCTTGATCTCTCAAAGCAAGGAAAAAAAAAAATTGAGATGCCAGTGGTTCAACCTGCAGCCACCAGAGAGTGACTGAAAAAGCAGTTCCAAATAGTGGGGAGTTTGAGATAACCTGATGTCAGAAAGTAGGGCTCCACTGTAATGTGAAGGTAAATGTACCCAACAATTCTTCAATAATTACTTTGTTATTAGCAGCAACATTATCATCAAGCTGATAGCAGACACAAGGATAACAGATATCCTTAACTGACTACTATACATATTGTACAATGTATTTATTCATGTACTGCTTTGTTTAGGATGAACAAACTAAATGTTAAACACTACGAAAGATGTACATAGCATTCAGTAATAATTGAATAAATAACACTTCAAGCTTGGGTCTAAAAAGTTACTGTAGACGTTGCATAATATGAAGTAAATAGCATTTCTAATTGCACAATCAGACAATTTTCCAGACAAGAGGCATTTTGTACAGAGTCAAAATATCAATAAAGCAATATTATATCAAATAATCACATTTCTTCCATAGGTTCACTATCAATAGAATATTAATACTAACCTCAGAGGCCTTTGTACTGGTTCCCTAGCAGAAGGGTTTTTACCGACAAGGGATATCAGTCTATCAGTCTCCATTTTGCTCTAAAAACAATAACACAACAGCAACACATCAAGTATATTCCATATATATAGCCACCATGTTAATAAAAAACTTGGGTCTGAATTTAATTTCACACAGGTTGAAATTATAATGCTCCTTTCACCTCTAAACTCAGGTCATTTCTCGTGTGAATCCAGGGTTTTAGAAGAGGGGGTTCCATGGCATCCTTCCCCGGAAAAAATGAAATTTCAAGTCCTCAGAAATGTGATTTCTACCATTCTGAGGCAAAGTCAGAATGTTTTAATATCTCATTTTTTAAAGTTGGTAGTAACTTGGTCATGAACTTTTATTATTTTTAAAAGAATTTTAATTATGACGGTACATGTATTTCTTTATATATTTTTACAAGTTTTTGGCGTTAGCTATTTTAATTTAGGTGGTTTTATTGAATCACTCAACCCACCCCTACATGTAGATCCACCCCAGCACTCTTGGTATGAACATATTTTACTTCCTCGTGGCGTGCTTGTGTGTACTCTTTTGGCTTTTGTTGTTATTTATTACTCACTATCTGTTGTATGTGTGCATATCAACCTAAAATTTGTCTTCAACACATCATTCTGTAGACCTGGCTGCATACCCTCTTTTACTCTGATTTATTATTTCAGGTAGCCAGGCTCCTAACTCTAGTAATATATAACTTTGCAATTAATTTATAATTACTTTTGTTGAACTAAGGGAAAATGCACACATTGTTGTTGCAGTTTTCCCCTTTGCTTTTACACAATCAAGCATTTAGGCTTTGTTTATCCATTTTTTATTCTAAATTATTATCATTTTTGTGTTAGAAAAGATACAGCATCTCTAGATAATATAATTCTCAAGATAAAATTTTCCTGCTAATGACAGAATTTTAATTTAATTTACATGTCCTGCATCTTCTTTTTAAAGGTGGGCCTTAACATACAGTTTAAGCCATTTAGCATCCCTGGGTTCCTTGCCTCATGGTTTTGAAATTTGTACATCTAGTTATTTTTATTAAAAATATTAAAATGGTGTGATAAAATAAGTATAATAACGGAAAATGAAACTGAAGTACTTCCTGGCATCTAATGTTGCCCCTCCCTCTTCTCCCTATCATACACTCATTCTTGAGTCCTGGGACCCATATCTTGAAGTTTCTGAAATGTTTTTGCCCCCGGAAGGCCATAGAAAATTATGTTATGACTATAGAGCAGTTTTATTCATATATTCTTAATGTGAACAAAGGTTCCCTTCATTCAAGATGTTTGAGGCATATACACTTCTCTACTTTTAGATAGGGATTCACTACAAATGGCTTTGTGGGCCTGGGGCTTCCATGAAACGGGGCCCAGATCTTACATGTATCACAACCCTCTTGAATCTTCCTGATCCTGAAACCTCCATTCCCTTCCCATCTTGCACCCTCCTTGTTCCTTTTGACCTCACACAAGCCCTCTTCAAACTCCCTTGCTCCTCATCTCACCTGCTGCTTGACTTTCTTCAGATAATTTACAACTGTATAACTTAGGAAAGAGTCCAAGTGATCTGGAACAATGTTGGGAGGAATGCCCATGCGGCGAAATGCATTCCGGAGAGGCTGGTCATGAAATGAAAACATAAGAATGCGCAAGTGAGTAAACAAACTAACATCAACTGAAAACACAAAATCAACTAAAAGTAGATATTTTTATCATTGATAAGAGTCTTATTCAAGAAAACAACACAATAACCTCAACCAGCATTTAACCCTACAACCACTCAATTTGTAATACATCATGCTGAATTATGTTAATGCAACCATGATGCTCAATATAAGGGGTCTTTCTTGTATCGACCTCAAATAAGACAAGATCACATACACTGTACAATAATTATCAAACAGTACTTCAATACTCACCCCTGCATAGTAGTTTGGCATTGTTGAAAGATAGCTTTCAAATTTCTCTTTCCACTTTGGAGTTGGTTTCATCTTGTGAACTTTAACTAGTTCATCTGAAAGAGAACCATACATTGTTTTAATGGCCCCCACAAAAAACCAAAGACATCACACCCAGTTTCTTTAACATCCTATA
>JAHPZR010013043.1:0-7500 GCA_019787425.1 Platygyra sinensis
TATAATAAGTGGACTTGAGTATTTGAAACAACTAGACAAAATTATCCAATTGTTAAGCAGTTGATGGCAAGGTGATAAACTTGATGAGGTTGTTATCCAAATTTTAGGTCTTCGATGGCTTTGTCAAGAATGTCAGAGTGGTATTCATACTGCTGTTTGTTGCTTTTGGCAATTTCTTCTACTTGTTTGTATCTTTCTTGGTATGTCTTACAGTCTTTTATGAGATCTTTTTCCTCATTTCTCCAGTTTCATCATTTTTATCAGATGGGTCATCATCAACATTATCGTGAAAGTCAGTTTCTGGCAAAAAGTCACCATCAGACTTTGTTTGTACATGCAATCGAGTATTGTCATTTACACAGTTGAACCATGCAACAAAATTAGCCAGACACATCAGTTCTAATTTACGGGGTCTTCTTTGATATCTTTTAAGTACATTATCTGACTCTATATCAGGATAATTTGGTTTTATCAACTGAGTTGATAATGTGAATTAGCCACCGTAAAGAGATTCGAAAGCTGACGTTTCGAGCGCTAGCCCTTCGTCGGAGCGAATCGAGGAATTGTGGGTCGTGTGTGGTTTATATAGAGAAATATGGAGCTACGCTATTGGTTGGTGCCTGGCAACGTGAAAAAACAACAGAATAAATTAGTTGAATGAAAAGCGTTCGTTGATACCGTGAGGATTAACAGTGCCGATTTGAAAAATAAATTTTTGTTCTAGAGTTTTGCGGCTTTCTGTGCCTCCTTGATGTAGGGAGAGGCCACAGACCGCCATATGTTGCTTGGAATGATTCGGCAGATTAAAGTGTCTAGCGACCGGTTTAGATGCGTTTTTGTCGTCTTTCTCAACGTCGCGAAGATGTTCTCGGAATCGGTCGCCTAGTCGTCTACCTGTTTCGCCGATATATAACTTTTTGCAGAGAGTGCAAGTTATACAGTAGATGACATTGGCTGAGGTACAGGTAAAATGATCAGTGATTTTAATAGATCGCTTGGGCCCCAACAATTTCTCAACGTTACAAATGAAAGGACATGTTTTGCATCGTGCGCATGCACATTTAAAAGTACCGGGTTGTTCACTCGTTTGGAAAGAACTTCTGACTAAAAAGTTACCTATGTTTTTGTCGCGTTTAAATGAAATTAATGGCGGTTGCGAAAAGATTCTACCCGTATCGGGATCATTTTGAAGTAATTTAAAGTTTTTGAGAATGATGGATTTTACTGCGTGGTTGTGAGGGTGAAATGTGAGAGTGAATGGAATTCTATTATTATTCTCCTTCTTAGACGTTTGTAGTGCTGACTGCCGATCGATTTGTTGGGCGCGATGATGGCCTGCTTGAACAACAGAGGCAGGATAGCCACGTTTGTCGAAAAACTCGCACATTTCCTCTGATTTTAAGGAAAAATCAGAGTCCTCACTACAAAGGCGGCGAAGTCTAAGGAACTGAGAATAAGGAATGGAATTCTTGACATGTGATGGATGTGAAGATGAATACAACAAATAACTATGAGAATCTGTGGGTTTGTAGTGCACACTGGTGCATAAACCGTTGCCTTCGACAGAAACTTTAATATCTAGAAATGCTAAAGAAGTGTCGGAAATTTCCCAGGTATATTTAAGAGCCGGATGAAACGAATTAACAGCAGTTATAAATTGATCGAGTTCCTCTCTGGTGGAGGAAGTTGCGCCGACACAGTCGTCAATGTAGCGACGGTAGAGGTCAGGTTTGGGGCCGTTGTATTGATTGAAAAATTGGTGTTCAATATAGCCTACGAAAAGGTTGGCGTAGCTGGGTCCCATTTTGGTACCCATGGCCACCCCATTGATTTGTTTATAATAACTGTCAGCGAATGAAAAACAGTTTAGTGTTAAAACTAGTTCAGCCAGGCGGAGCAATGTTTCCGAGCTTGGTTCCTTAACAGTACGTAAATCGAAAAAATGTTTGAGGGCTAGAAGACCTTCGCCATTAGGGATGACGGTGTAAAGAGATGTAATATCCATAGTGAAAATAAGTTTGTCTTCGCCCAGGAAATTGAAATCACGAAAAATTTGGAGCGCGTGTTGACTGTCTTTAACATATGACGGTAAAGATCTGACGATAGGTACATCTGCGCGACGTTGAGAAAGACGACAAAAACGCATCTAAACCGGTCGCTAGACATTTTAATCTGCCGAATCATTCCAAGCAACATATGGCGGTCTGTGGCCTCTCCCTACATCAAGGAGGCACAGAAAGCCGCAAAACTCTAGAACAAAAATTTATTTTTCAAATCGGCACTGTTAATCCTCACGGTATCAACGAACGCTTTTCATTCAACTAATTTATTCTGTTGTTTTTTCACGTTGCCAGGCACCAACCAATAGCGTAGCTCCATATTTCTCTATATAAACCACACACGACCCACAATTCCTCGATTCGCTCCGACGAAGGGCTAGCGCTCGAAACGTCAGCTTTCGAATCTCTTTACGGTGGCTAATTCACATTATCAACTCAGTTGATAAAACCAAATTATCCTGTAATACTCCCACCGACGCAGCACCATAGTTTCTTTAGAAACTTACCCCTTCTGACTCTATATCAGTTGACTTGTCTGGTAATTCTTTGATTTTTTCAATTGTTTTCAACAAAAATGTCCTTTCTTCTGGATTTGATGTGTTAATAAATTGAAATTCTCTTGATGCTCTCCTCATAGGCATCTGTAATACTAAGTAAACTGCTTCTTGAGCACTTATTTCAACTGCATTAAGAAATTTATTGCCAATATGCCTGACTTTGTTAACAATATCTCTATTCCCAGAGTTTGCTTCCTGTGATGCTGTCTCTAGAAGTTTGCTCATTCCTCTTTGGCCCTTTGTTATGTAAGAGAGTATATAAACAGCACAGGCATAGGGATCTAAAACAAATTGTAAATCCATGTTAGCTCTCCAGGCTTTTAAAAGGTGGGGATTGTAATTGTTTATTCTGATTTCAAAGGGATGTTTCGGACTTTGGATGCGTTTCTTTACGAAAACCCAAGATTGGATTCTTAAATCCGAAGGAATCCGAAAACGGATTTTGCATTTCTTTTCTAGACAGATCAATTAAAAAAATCCAAGATCTCCCGGATCATGGTGCGTCAATGGAACCGAAGAATCCACTTCCAGAGTGGATTCTTCTGTTCCTTTGACGCACTATGATCCGAGAGATCTTGGATTGATCTCTTTCAGAGTAAAGAAACGCAAAATCCATTTTCGGATTCTTTCGGATTTAAAAATCCAAGCTTAGATTTTCTCAGTAAAGAAACACACCCTAATTACATGTAGAAAGGCTGACCGTACGGTTGGGGTTAACTGTTATATATTTTGCAATATTTCGTCAGGCACGGCCTGACTTCTTCAGGGAATGTTAGGATTACAAGCACGCGGGCGTACAGGAGATGGGGGAGGTAGGGAAATGAGAGATTCCACCCCTTCACCATACTCTTTGATGGACTCCGCGAAGTGACCATGGAACGAAGTGACCTGATTTGAGCACTTGCTTTCCAATTTTCTGAATGAAATGCATATGGAGGCTTCGACGACGATGCTCCTACTTTATGGAGCAACTATTGCTCCTACCGGGTACCCAAGCTAACTAATTGTACCGAAAAAAAAAAGTTACCAGTGAGTGACCTCCCCTGGGGAGAATTTGTCCCCACCAGGAGCCATAATCGGGGACGGAGACCGTAAGTCTTGGGATGCGCGTGGACCCATGATATGGGACAATTTTTCTATTTTTAGAACAAATTGCGCCATCCTGACGTCATATATCCGCGCTGATCCACGCAGGTGTCTTGGCCTCTCGCGTGGATGTGGTCACGTTGTGTGATGAAATCGTGAGAGTTGCGAGATCCTCTTGCCGATTTTTCACAGCAATGGCAGGGAATAAGGCAGAGGAGAAGAAGCAGGGCTCTTCTATGTACTTTTATGCTCTGATTTAATGGAAAAGGTGTGTTTTTCAAGGTCGAGAATTTCTTTAATTTCGCGTTGTGAATGAATAAAATCCGCTCGCCGGCTAGTTGTACGCGTAAACTTTTGTGTTTGTTCTATAGAGTTCTGTAAGAACACTGTTTACTCCGGTATCGAGCTGTTAATTTGTGAGTTTGCAAACAATGCTTAATCAAAACCAAAACCTGTTTTTGATAGTTTCTTGTTGTTTCTGCTCGTTTGGCTGGTTTGCAAAAGTTTTTGTCTGACGCGTACGAGTAGTTCATTTGCATAGTGCAGCGCGTGCACTTTCAAGTCCGAGTCGGTGTTTTCAGATTGTCAAGCAAAATCGTGAAAAAGATTTGTTTCGTCGTCTTTTGTGCTGAGATACTACAACAATTTTCACTAACGTTCGCCAAAAGGCCACTTACATCATGTGTGTTTCTTTCACATAGTGAAACTTTACGCTGCGAATTAACAAATTGACGTCAGTTTTTTATGCGTCTGTCCTGTTATTGATCATGAATTTCGTCATCACATTGTCAAAGTAGCTGTGGATCCACGAGGCGATAGCCGAGTGGATCCGCAGACTACTTTGACAATGTGATGACGAAATTCATTATCAATAACAGGACAGACGCATTAAAAACTGACATCAATTTGTTTTTTACGATAACAAATTGTCGAATTGCCGGCTCTCGCTCGCTGACGCGTCACATGAATTTTAAATTTATGTGTATGTCCGCATATGGACAATAAAAATTAGCCAATGAGCGCGCGTGAATTTCTACAGTTATCGTAAAAAATAAAATAGACAAGGAGTTTTTAACTCAATCGAAATCTTTATTCGAGTTTTGATTACAAGCGTCATCGTAACTTTTCTGATTATTTCTGCTGTTTTCACATATTTTCAGCTAAGCTTTTAATATGTTCTCAAACATTAATCAACCTAAAACATTAGAGATATTATATGAGTTCGATATACGTTTCATACCAAAGTGCGAAGTCCAATTTGTCATGTTTTTCTAGCTGTGCAAAACACGCATCGGCGGGCGCTCTTACTCATCGACAACAGACAATTTATTGGATTTACACAAAAAAAACTAAGCAGCATCTACGGACATAAACCTATTGTCACTTATTGGGCCTAAACGCTGCTATATCCAACTAGTTCTTTTTTCTTCTGTGTTATGGAAAAGCTGTTAATCTTCTTCATATGTGAAATTTAGATTGGAGTAATGTGAAGTTGTCGTAAAAGGAGCAGCGTAACTCAACTTGGTCAGAGATAAAAAGCGGGACATACCTAAATTAAGCACCGTCTTCACTCAGACTTGAGCAACTTACGGCGGAAATACTTAATCAAAATTCCAACAGCCATGAAGGCGTTGAGTGATGGGCCAAAAGGATCCAAAAGCATAAACGATTTCGGGAATTTCGGACGCCATTTCCCCTGCGCGACATCCGCGAAAATCCTCGCAGCAATGTGCGCGCGTGTGCCGCAGGCGATGGCGCAATTTGTTCTAAAAATAGAAAAATTGTCCCATATCATGGCGCCAACCCCAATACTAAAAATGGCGCGCGCTTACGGTCTCCGTCCCCGATTATGGCTCCTGTCCCCACTTCAGTCTCTCCGCTCAATTTAAATTTCCTGCTCGTGTACGTGTAATCGAAAATTTCGAAAGCTCCCTTGCGTACTATGAAGCTCATGCTGCCATTGTCAGCGCTTATGCTCCCATTGTTAACCATTACCATACAAGGTCAAAATTGATAACTTTTTAATCAACAAATGGGCCGCCTTTCTTGACACGCTAGATGATTCTTTTTTAATTTAAATTTGAAAATAAAAGGAAGGTGAAGCTTGAAGCTGTTTGTTTATTTCTCCTTCTCCCCGGGTCGCTGCTTCACTTGACCTTACCAGAACAAACGCATTTTGACAAGCATGTTAAACCAAATTTCACTTTTTTTTTCAGAATTCTTCATGTTGTTTTCAGTCTTCGTGACCCACGTTGCTGAACTAGTAACTTTCTTACATTAGAGTATCATTTTTTGGATAATTTCCCATCAATTCACCTTTCTTCTGACTTTCTGAGGAAATGGTGCAATCCACGATGGGAGCTCCAAGGTAGCCGACTTCATGATAACGTCATTTGACTTTAAGTGACGTCATAAACAGCAGACATGAAAAGTGTCATCTTTTAGAGTAAGCCATGGGACATCTATTAAACGCGAATAATATTTGCCTTAACAAGGAAAAACACCCTGGGAAGGGGCTCAATCCCCTACCCCTTCTCTTGTATCAAGTAGTAGATAATTGATATATGTACTGTAGATTAAAGATTAGAAGTCGAGTAAAGATATTGATTTCGACTTTGTATTGGACATAATAAGAACCGAGATACCGCAGCAGATCAGAGTCAATGTGTTTATCGATCATAATATTTCCACGCTGTTACAGCTCCGACACAGCGTCTTTCTCATGTAAAAATGGCGGGAATCTATTTATCACGTGAGTTTGGTTCGAAAACGTCATGTCCCAAAACATTCCCGTATAGGGGCGGCAGGTCAAGTCCAACTACAACCTCATAGACCTATCGGGCTATCTTGAATTAATTGTTGGTAATGGAAACAACAGTGGAAGTTTGGGAGAACGAGAAATGCGGCTGTAAGAACAGGAGCCGACAGATGAATGTTTTCACAACCTTTTCGATCGAGTTTCCCAAACTTTCAGGAGTTTTTCTACAACTCGACAAAATACATGGAATTTTTTCCCTATTTTGTCTATTAACTGACACTGGGAGAAAAGGGAGTAGTATTACACGTTTATTTCAGTAATTAAATGTAAATTCTCTTTGCTATGGTGCCAAACTTATACAGTGATAAACTTAAACAGTTACAGGGAGATCTTCGTAGAAATAAAACCTCCTAGTTTACTGATCGTAAAGTTTACTGATCCCGGTTGTTGGAAAGTTGGATAGCACTATCCACCAGGGCCGGATTGTTCCAAAGCTTGTTAATGTGAACCCAGGATTAAACGTTATATAACTGAAGCATTATTTTCTCTCGTTTAAAAATGCTTTTCACCTCTAAAGTTTGGTATAGTTTGAGACTACTGCAGCTCAAAACTGAACTGGTAAAGTATATAAACAGATTACCAGACCAAAAAGTTACAAAATTGTAATCAAAAGTCTCGCTGTCCGTGGATTAGCTTAATCGGGCTTTGAACCCCGGTCCTAATAAATAGCTCTATCCAGTGGATACGTATTAACAAAACAAACCACGGGCTATCCACTGGATAGCGATTTATCTGGTATAGCGTTATCCACCTTTTGAAAAACTGGGACCAGATCTATTTCCAATGCCTTTAGATCTGAACAGCTTGTTACCTATGAGAGCTGCTAAAAGCTCTATTAACCGAGAGTTAATAATACAATAAACATGCGATAGAAAAGAATCGTATTAAAATTTCTTTAGTTTGATCATAATACACAAGACAATTTTCAACTAGTACTTTGAATGTAATTCAAAATATCGACTGTGGAAAGATCAGCGAT
>JAHPZR010013043.1:12500-15132 GCA_019787425.1 Platygyra sinensis
ATGAATGGCTTTATTTCCCATATTGAAATCATACAGCAAGTGTATTAGGTTGTTACAATAAATACTTGGGATGAAGACTAAGGAAACCCTTGCAATCTTTTACAAAGTAGTCTCCCTTTCAAACACTCTTACTAAATTTAGTCAGATGGTTTCAGAGACTAGAACTATATACAAGATTAGCCTGCAAACAGGCTCTCCGTATGGGTTATTCCGAGATTTGTTTTCGAATGGCGCGCGGTCAAAAGCTAGGGGGCGGGCAAGAGAGGGAGAGCCTGCAATGGTCCTTGTACTATTTGAGCATTTACGTTCAGATTCTGAACGTAAATTGCTGATTGGCCAATTGGACTTGACACATGTCAAATACTACCATTTGCGTTCAACCGTGAAGCGTTAACGTTTTTTCGCGCATGTTTATTTTTCAAACGATGCTTGGTATCATGCGACTTCGGGAAGATGGAGGCGCTAAAAGTAAACAAATGCGAACGATCTTATCGCAATGGAACTAAGGTGGCTCAAGCTTTCGTTGTCAGAGGAGTTATCACATTTTTTTACAATGCGAACGTTCAGCTTGTGAAACGTGACATACCGCCGTCATCTACTATTACACAACGAGCGAGTTTCATTACACGAAACGTGACTCTCCCCTTTCAGAATATGGAGGTGTTAACACTGAGGTCAGTTACTTTTAGAACAAAAATATCAAAATTTCAGCTAAAAAACTAAAATGGGCTAAAATGTATATTAACGTTTTTATCCATACATAACACCCATACGCGAGTCACGTTTCGCGTAATGAAACTCGGTTGTTATTTAATAGTGGATGACACGAGCTGAACGTCATCTCTTGGCCCAAAGAATGGCACGATTTCAACAATGGGATTTGAAAATATAATTTATTGGCAGGAAACACTTTTATAAATCTAGCGGTTTTCTTCCAGCTTTTCGTCCAAATGTTTTCGTCTGAGTTTTCATAACAACTGTACTTACATGTAAACAAGCGCAGGTGTATCAAAAATTTCATTTTTTGACAGCCGTCTTGACCTAAAAGGTCATTTCCGCTATTGTTGTGATTGGTTCATTTCAATTTGATAACTTGACAGATCAGTCAAGCGGAAAAGGAGGCAGAACTCAAATCGTACAAGGACCACTGCAGGCTCTCCCTCTCTCGCCCGCCCCCTAGCTTTTGACCACACGCCAGTCGAAAGCAATGGTGCTTACCATTTGTCAGAATAAACTGGTTGGGACGAGTGTTGAATAATGGTAAGGGTTTTTCCAAAATCAGCAGACCAACCGAACGAAATGGCGCTTACCATTTGCAATTCGATTTCCCGTAATTGTTTTCGGCTGATGAGAGACTGGAAACTGGAACGTTTAGCAAATGGTAAGGAAATTTCCACCGTTCCGTTCCGAACGGAAAAAGGGGAGTACTTCTGAAGGTACTCCACAATTTCTGAACGGAATTTCCGGAAAATTACCTTACCATTTGACTTCAGACCGAAATTCCCAATTTTCTGGCCAAATGGTAAGCATCCTCTCTCGGAATAACCCATATGGAGAGCCTGTTTGCAGGCTAATACAAGAATTACAAACCATTGCAAATAATAGCTAATCTATTTACAAAAGTAAGATCTATGTCAGTATCACCTTTCCATAATGAATTGCTTGATTTCGTTTTAAAGATTTTTAAAGATGCCAAGCATTTACTGGTAATCGAGCCTAGGTAGTCTCTCGACACATTTCGTTGTAACCCTCCAGAGTACAGAATATGTTTGACATAAAAGTAAGGGTCTTTATTATCCAACTGCACTTCGCAGAGTACAATTAACGCTCAAGGCGAGTACAAATATCACGCGGTATTTGTACTCCAGAGGACCGGTTTGACAGGTTTCCTGCCGTTGACCAATCAGTTAGCTGGATTTCCCGCGCCAATTCCGTTCCGCTTCGAATACTTCTATCACGCATTCCCTGCAAATAAACATCCACGAAATTCGCTCGCACGAACATACCAATTTGGCGTGTTGGATAATAAATCTCTTATTAGACGTTTTGTTGTGTAGTATCGCTGAGAATTTTTACTCGTTGTTTGTATTATGACTCGCCCTACGGGCTCGCCAAAATACGGCAAAACTCGTAAAAATACTCAGCGATACTAAACAACAAAACGTCTAATAAGATATATATATATACACCTAATTGCAATAACGTTGTCATAGACTGAAAAAGCAAAAAGCAAAAAGCCAAATAGGAATTAATTAGGGAAATTTAAATTTACATTGTTCTCACATACTGTACATGAATGAAAAATGTAATGTAAATGAAGGGCATGAATAAAAAAATATAGTTTTCATTCATATACGGTATCTAAGAACAATAGAAATTTAAATTTCCCTAATAAATTCCTATTTGGCTTTTTACTTTTTTCTGTGACAACGTTATTGCAATTAGGTGTATAACTGAAAAATGTGCATCAATTTTCTTCTACATATATTGAAAATTTTTTGGCACAAACCTATTTTGTAAAGATTAAAATTAAAGTAAAATAAATTAACACTAATTACAAACCAAAAATTTAGCCATAAACTAACGGCTAAAGTTTTTGTTTTGTAATATGGTGAAACCCCGATTTATAATG
>JAHPZR010013044.1:0-15000 GCA_019787425.1 Platygyra sinensis
TTATATTCCATACAAGATCTTTTCAACTTCAGTCCAACGCAAAGAGAAAAACTGAGAGAAATGGCTCAAAATATCTCACTCAAAACCCTTCCGTGACTAGCAAACTACATAACTGTATGTATAAACAATAGTCTCCATTTGGGGCGAAAATATGCTCGGATATTTGTCCGCGGACATTATCTCTTCCGAGAAGCGAACAGATAATGTCCGCGGACAAATATCCTAGCATATGTTCGCGCCAAATGGAGACTATCGTGTTTATTATCCTTCAAATCTTTTACGCAACGCGCGCAGTTTTGAAAACTGGGCTTATTTAACAATTTTTCCTCGAGCCCGAATGGGCTCTGAGTCAATAGCCCATGAGGTCGAAGGCCGAATGGGCTATTGACTCAGAGGCCATGAGGGCGAGAGGAATAATTGTTTTAGTAAAATCCAACTAGTTGGTCAAAAAAATATCGAGACAAAACATCTTTCGCTAGTTGAAGCTATTCAGCTGCAATTGTTTTGGTTTTCAAAGCCGTCGCTTTTCCCTACTAGTGGGCTATAACAAATAGCCTATTAGTAGCTCAACCAATCAGAACGCAGCATTGATAATAGACCGCTAGTTGGATTTTACTAATTTCGGATATCCCCCAGTTTTAGCTGGGGGATATTCGGTCACGTGACGTGTCTCGGACCAATCGCGCGAGCGAAAATATTTGATGGCTTATAACATCTGATAATGTCTAGGTAAAATGAGAATCTTTGTAAGACTCAGCCTTTCTATTGCCAATGCCTTGTCCTCCGAAGTTAATCTATGAATACCGAGTCTCTTTTATCTCACGCTCCCATGGAAAAAATGAGTAATAAATAACCATTATGAACTACTCGGATAAAATCATTACCGAGGGATTTTATCTAGTGCGATATTTTTTAATTCGCATACAATAAAATGAATTCTCTGCTGCAAAAAAGCTTTCTCATCAAAAAAGGTACAACTTAGTGGAAGCAGAACATACTTTTTGTCTTACTGTACTAACAAGTAAGGCCTGCGTCGCAGGCGTAAACCAGGAAGACCTAAGGAACGGGTGGGAAAAAAGGTGAAGAAAAAGGGCAAAAAACAACAATTTCCTAGAAAGAAACTGCTACCAATAAGCAACCCAGTTTAATTTCTGTAACCTGTAAAGTTCAAAAGAGCAAAACGAAAGCTACGCTTACACAAGTACGCAGTGCGGACAGATTTTCTTTATAGTAGTTATCATATATTTATAAAAAAAAACTTTTAGTTCCATTGTAAAGTAAGGCCCAGTTCAGACACCGAACTTTTCATGAGCCGAACTTATTCGAATTTGACCGACAAAATTAACAAAAGGACGCCTGTTGATTCAGACGTCGAACTTAATTCGCCAAACTTAATTCAGTTTGAACCAAAACTACTTGTAGAAAAACCGAAAACCTAAACAGCTAGTAAAATACGTTGTAATAATTTATGCATTAGGTTCCGCACATGAAAGTTCGGCGTCTGAATCAAACCCGTTCCAAAGGCGAAATTCCCGGCTGGGCCAGGCGGGAAGAACGGCTGAGCCGTTCCAAATTCAGATAGCCGTTCTTAACTGATTCAGACGCCGAACTTTTCATGTACTTAATTCAAGGTATTAGGTTCGGCTTATGAAAAGTTCGTCGTCACATTTCAGCCGGCCCGGAGGCTGCAATGATTTTACTTCTATTAAAATAAACCTATCTAAATTTCTACCATGGATTCAACCACGCAACTCCAAACAAAAAAAATCGTAAAAAGTACAGAGAAGAGTAGACAACGCACAATATTAGTTCATGCTTTAGCGTGCACTATCGAGTTTTATATAATAACCCAAGTTATTCTCGCATTTGGATTGGTTGTTGCCTATGATCTATTTGAGGGCAGATGCACGATTGACGTCATCATTACAAAGGTTTTCCCTCTGCCGTTTTAAAGTGGCGAAAAGTTTTGAGAATTAGGGTAATGTTTTACGTGACTGGGCAAAAAGATAAGGTTCAAAAAAAGTCTTGCCGAGGCATTGAACAGGCTCGAGAAGCCAGAAGAAGTAAAATAAAGCCGTTTCTTTTAGAAAATGATCCAAAAAAAAAAAATTGACCAGTCTCAGTTGGCAGTCGAGCGAGACTAAACCACGCACAAACTTGGTCTTGGTAAATGGAGTGCAATTTGGTCTGAAATCATACGCGTGATTTCAAATCGAACTCGCGCAGCGCGAGTTCGATTTGAAATCACAAGTATGATTTCAGACCAAAATTACATTCCACTCAGTTTAATTACCACTTTATTAAATCCACTTTGAAATCGCTCAATTTTATGGCCTTAAATTTCAGATTTTGGTGTACTGTTCCAAGCCGAGCCGGTTAGAAATAGCGGAACCGGAAACGCTTTTATTTAGTATGCAAAACGATGTCATGTGACGAAAACTCACTCAAGCATAACAAACAAACAAGCAGTTCTGAAGTGAGAACGAACACAGTCTCTTTCATGCATCAGAGTTCGACTCCCTTCGTCTAAATCAATGATGGAAGACCTTTCTTTCTTCTTCTTCTCGTTGTGTTTGGAGAAGGAATTTGAGGGTGCAGCCGGTGTAATTCTGCGATGGATTTCTTTTGAGTTGTGAAACTCCTTCGATTGCAGGATGCCCAGCTGTGGATAGTTCAATGGCACTGTGGATACCGTTCAATGGCACTCAGCATGATTTTAAGGGTTCCAGCTCGTTAGTATCTCGGTTTCTTTTGTGACCTCGGCGTAGAACTTAATACTCAGGACCTTGTGAAGTTCGTGCGGCGCCGTTTGTTTCAAGCCGTATACTTTTCAAGATGCCGGGATCGGGACTGGCACCAGCTTCGGAGGACGTTTGTTCATTCACTGTTTTGTGAAGCGGGCCGAAAGACTACGTATATTTATTCACAGGGACGGAGTTGAGCTCTTCAATTGCCTCGTTTGAAGCTGCCGAGAACTGGAAACATGTACCCTGATGCGGGCTATGAATTTGTTGTTGTGTGGTTTTCGTTTGTTTATGTTTTGCTGGAGTGACTCGGCATGATACGGATCTTGAGCAGATGCTGAAGTAAAAACGCCAAAATATTCGTCTAAATGGACACTGAATGTTGGAAACTTCTTGTGAAGAAGGTCTTCAGCCTGAAGGAGTTCATTGTCGTCATTCAGAAACTGTAATTAATTAAATTCAACGACAACAAAGTTTTGGCAATACCGGTAACCTGCAGTAGCAAAATTCACAACACAGTGGCTTTGTCTTTCATTTTCCTTAAATTTTGTTGGTTATGTTAAACTAACCTTGAAATCTGATTGGTTGTTTTGTTTACTGTCCCATTCTCATTGGCTGAGAAAAAGATGCGATTTAGAGCAAAAAATAGTGCGATTCCTGAATAAATCGCATAACAAACAAACAAGCAGTTCTGAAGTGAGAACGAACACAGTCTCTTTCATGCATCAGAGTTCGACTCCCTTCGTCTAAATCAATGATGGAAGACCTTTCTTTCTTCTTCTTCTCGTTGTGTTTGGAGAAGGAATTTGAGGGTGCAGCCGGTGTAATTCTGCGATGGATTTCTTTTGAGTTGTGAAACTCCTTCGATTGCAGGATGCCCAGCTGTGGATAGTTCAATGGCACTGTGGATACCGTTCAATGGCACTCAGCATGATTTTAAGGGTTCCAGCTCGTTAGTATCTCGGTTTCTTTTGTGACCTCGGCGTAGAACTTAATACTCAGGACCTTGTGAAGTTCGTGCGGCGCCGTTTGTTTCAAGCCGTATACTTTTCAAGATGCCGGGATCGGGACTGGCACCAGCTTCGGAGGACGTTTGTTCATTCACTGTTTTGTGAAGCGGGCCGAAAGACTACGTATATTTATTCACAGGGACGGAGTTGAGCTCTTCAATTGCCTCGTTTGAAGCTGCCGAGAACTGGAAACATGTACCCTGATGCGGGCTATGAATTTGTTGTTGTGTGGTTTTCGTTTGTTTATGTTTTGCTGGAGTGACTCGGCATGATACGGATCTTGAGCAGATGCTGAAGTAAAAACGCCAAAATATTCGTCTAAATGGACACTGAATGTTGGAAACTTCTTGTGAAGAAGGTCTTCAGCCTGAAGGAGTTCATTGTCGTCATTCAGAAACTGTAATTAATTAAATTCAACGACAACAAAGTTTTGGCAATACCGGTAACCTGCAGTAGCAAAATTCACAACACAGTGGCTTTGTCTTTCATTTTCCTTAAATTTTGTTGGTTATGTTAAACTAACCTTGAAATCTGATTGGTTGTTTTGTTTACTGTCCCATTCTCATTGGCTGAGAAAAAGATGCGATTTAGAGCAAAAAATAGTGCGATTCCTGAATAAATCGCACCCCTGAGAGCCAACCAGATTGCAAGGATAACCAGTGATTTCAAAATGGATTTAATAAGTAGTAGATAAAATATGAGCGGGAGATCTGTATGGGCGTTTACAATGGCGAGCCGATAGGCGAGCCATTGTAAACGTTCATACAGATCTCACGCGAATATTTTATCCTACTTGGGAAATGAATACATTAAATTGAATGCAAAGTATTGTTATGGGATTCGTTCATTGGACATGCATGCCAGAATGCCATACACATCGGACGCAAATATTTTCACCTACTTGCGAAAGGAAAACAATAAATTGAATGCAAAGTATTGTTTTGTGACATGGATGCCAAAATGCTGTACGTCCCACAGGAGACAGTGCATGAGACAATAATAGAAATATTCTAAATTTTCAGTCACTGCCAAATCGCCAGTATGGCAACAGTTCGTTTTCGTCCGCCGAAAACTGAAAAGGAAGAAATTTTGTCATTGTCTGAAACCGTACCTAAAAACACCAAGTACAATACAAAATGGGCGGTGAACGTTTTTACTGCCTGGCAGAATACGAGAATGAACAAAAAAGCGCAGTTGGAAACATCTGGAGGCAACGGACTTGAGTCGACCAATGTCGAGGACTTGTCAGTCCCACTCGAGCACATGTCCGCCGACAGTTTAAACTTCTGGCTCTGCAAATTCATTTGTGAAGTTGCGAAGCAAACCGGGGAACGCTACCCTCCTAAAACGCTGTACCTACTTGTTTGCGGCATTAATCGCCATTTGGGAAACGTACAAGGAGAAAAGGCGTTTAACATAATGGAGAAAAGTGACAGGAGGTAAAACGACATTCTTTGAAGCAATATTTCATCGCATTAAATTCTATGATGAAAATATGTCCATTTTGTTATTCATTTTAATCAGTAGAGATCTGTATCAAAAGTTTATAAATACTAATTAGCTGAGCAGGAGTTTGTATCAAAAGTTAATTCTACTGTTTAATAATTCATCAACCCCAGCCTTTCCCTGCTACCTATTCAATCCCTCCCCGAGCTTTCAGACAGTTGATTTGTATTGGGGTTTACAGTTGTGTACATGTGATCTGAATATTGTGCTGGGATTGGTTTGCACGCTCATGAATAATTAATGAATTTTACAAAGAATTTAAGAAACTCAATAAACAAAATGTTTCTGTGATTAATTTATTTAAAAAAATTCAACTTTTCCCAGTGTCAAAACAACTGTTAACACACTGATTGATGTCGGGAATGAAACTTCAAAACACCACTTCTTAAAATTGGTAAAATAAACTCATAACCTTGCCTTCCAAAGAAAATGCTCCTGTCCGTTTCAGGGCACAGCAGCGAGTTAAGTAAAGCTAACCACAGCTCACGGCCGACAGAATAGCAGCTAAAATGTGTCTCCGACACTATATCAAACTGATTTAAGAATCACCAAGCACAGAAGACAAAAATCTCCACCGTCATTTACGCTCCTTTCATTCAAAACTCGAATCAAATGGCCTCTAGGTTGACCGCAACCACAAGTTTTCCGAGGGTATTTTTTCAACTCCTGCAATTTCCAAGGCAACGTCCAAGCTTTTCGGTTCACAGGGCTGCTCTGATGACAAAAAATCACTTGAATTTTCGACCATTTTCTTCAAGATTTTTAAGTTTCGCAGCTCAATTCCGCTTTTGCTGAAATGCTTTATTTCACGAGGAGCGACGTGGCTCGAGTCAGGCTTGACAGTGGCGTGATTTATCTCGAAGAATCACAATTCTTTGCTACGCACAGTAACTAATAAAATTGCTTAATTTTGTATACATGATAGATCACGTCAAATGGCTTTTTTTCGTCTTCGCCAAGGTGGGCAAAGGCGGGGCAAAAGGCTGGCTTTCGCGTTATTTTGAAATATTTTGAAATAAAAGAGGCTTTTCGCTATTACATAAAACAAATAGATTCATGTTGCCGTGCGTCTGTTCAGTAATAGATCACAGAAGACGTCAAAATGTGGTAAGAACATCAGTGACACACTCGGCTACGCCTCGTGTGCCACTTTTTTGTTCTTAACACATTTTGACGTCATCTGTGATCTATTACTGAACAGACGCACGGCAACATGGAATCTATTTGACACATGGAGCACGCGGGAAGTTTGGAGAGCACGAAAGAAAGCATAAGGCAACTCTAGCTTCTTGAGCTTCCCAAGTGCTCCATAACTCGTAGTGCACAGCTAAAAGCATCAGCCAATTGTTTAATAACATAGCCGGTGGCATTGTGCATGAAATCCGACTCGAAAAACGGACAACAATATCAGAAGTGATAGTTCGCGGTAAGCGAAATATTAAGGAAAATAGTTCTTTTTCAATTTTTCTTTTCAAAGTTCGAGATTTATATTTAACAATTTTAAAACGGAAAAATTTAAGCTCACCTACAAAGGTTGAAATAGATCAGTTTGTCATTTGTTTGGTTTTACCAGAGTGTCTTACTGTCAAAATTTGTTGCATTTCACCCTCGGACAGTGAAGCGAATCGTGACGGCGCAGATGCCTAGTCTCCTTTTCCGTTGTTTTAATTCTCTTTTCCTGTGTCATTAAAGAACCGTGGCCAAAGAGAAAAGATCGGAAAATTGCGACTAGTGGGCCGAGTCTCTGTTTTTATCCATTATTATTGCGAAATATGATATTTTTCCCCGCGCTGACAATGGCCGCTCGCGCGTAAAAAAAAAAAAACAATTCTGGTGAATCGATTTGCTCATGCGATCAGCGTGCACTATTGGAATTTTGAGCACGCTTACGCATACTGGATTTGATTGCGTGTCTCTGTTAGCTATGTTATAAAATGATTTAAAGGTCCACCTTCATCCAATATGTTTTGCGACCGTTTGTTTTTGTTTTGAGACATTAAACACAAAAGGGAAAGGGAATATGTTGGAACTACACATTTTCCTTAAATCAATGGAAGGCGTTTAGAAAGGATTGCGTATAACAACGTTCGTAAGATTGCCTTCCTATTTGTATCTACGTTGTGGTCGTCCACAACATATAACTTAGGGCCGAAAAGGAACTGCCAGAGATTCATGTGTTTTGTTATGCGACAAAACTTTGAGAGCCATGAGAATCAGAACGGCTCACATACTTCTGTATTGACATCCTGTAATTAAGAAGAAAGGAAATTGTTATTAATTCTTTACTTTGACAATTTTCGCTCTTTATATTTGCCACTGGGTTCACAGGTTTGTCTGCTACATGCTACAATTTAATTTGAATGGCTAGTGTGTATTAATATTTTGACTGATATTGATTACATCCACTTTCAGTTTTGTATACATACCAGCTATCTTTCAACATCATTCGAATGTTAACACTGGTTAAAATCACAAAATTCACACCTATTGTCCGTTATACTGAGTACTCAACCCGATATAATTGTAATTGCGCTATTGTTCCACACACTTGTCAAAATCTCACACCATACCAATGCAATCACCACTATCACAATACAACAATCAGTAAGCAAAGATGGTGACAAACTTAAATCTTACTTTGATTTATTTCTCATTCTACCCGCTGTGGAGTCGCTGATACAACACTTTTTTAATGCCAGTATTATTATTACAATATTTTTCTAAACAACTTTTCCTCTAATTACAATGAAAAAACATCAGATACAAATTTACCTACCTCACAAACCGTTACCCAGTGTACACTGAAAATTGAAAAGATCTGTTTCAGCCCCAAAGTGTCAATTCAGCCCTGCTGGGGAAAGTCTGATTCAAACCTTCCTGGAACCATTTGAGCGTAATCTGGGCCAAAAAAGCTACATCAAAAAGCTATTCCAGCCCACGTTAGGGCCCATTTCAGCCCAAGGACCGAATCAGCCCTAGCCAATTGGACTGTATTGGCCCTGATTTAAGGGAGCCAAATTAGACCCAAAAATAGGACTGTATTTTACTCACCGAATCGGCCCTATTTTTAGGGCTAAAACAGATATTTCTGATTTACAGTGTATACACACGTATGTTTTCGGTGTGTAAAGAAATGCCATTTGTATCGTAGGTATTTACATTAAAGGAAACCTCAGACGAAAGTAGCGTGGAACTCTACAGAAGTAAGTTTATTTATGTTGTTTTCTTTTTTTGTTTTTCAGTCGCGGGACAAACGACTTACGTTTTTTTTTTGTCCGGGGGAACTGGTTCTAGCTTTGAAAAGTTCGAGTTTGCATGGTAACGTTCTCCTTTCAATGGCTCTCTTCGTGAGTGGAGAGGTTTTGATCGGAGCTCGAGCGAAACGGGCACTTTTATGAGGCCGAGTTTGGTAAGACATTTTATTGCCACGGTTTGCAAAGTGCCTGGGGCATCATTAAATCCGGTAAGGCTTAAATGGGCGCTCGTTGCTCAAAGAATCGAGCTTCGGGCACAATCTGAGAGACCCCAGCGGATAACGTGGATAACGTCTCTGCCCAGCTCTGCACACCGTGAAGAAGTCTCCAGCAGGCAATAAGGGACAAATTGGTTAGTTTGAACTTAAGAAAAGAGGGCCAAGGAAGTTTTTGGCTGTGATTTTTGCCTGGCTGGAGACTTAATAAATTGTGTTGTTATTGGCAGGATTAATGTTTCCCGCACAAAATGAACACGGATTTCCCAGAATGCATTGCGAGAAGTTGAAATAATGTTTACTTCACTATTACAGTGAGACTGTTCTGTTGTTGTTGTTTCAGTTTTGTACGACGGACAAGCGATGGACATGCTGATCTTTGCACAAAGGTGAGTGGCAGGCTTTGTGCTCACAAAGTTGAAATCAAAGTTTGTGGTTTCATAGGCCGTTTATAGCGAAGGTTTATTGACATTATCTGATGTTATATTTTTGGTCATGTATCGAGCGACTCTGGAATTTTATTTTGTGTCAAAAAAAAAGCCGCCGTCGTAGTACTGCACAGACTGAATCGTTATTGTTGATTTTGTTTATTCCCCGGCCGGAATGGTCAGTACAGTTATTTTCTGCTTTATGCATCGGTACCGATTATGAAACCACTGCGGCATGAAATCAAGTGTTGTCTAAAACCGAGTGCGAGGGGAAAAGATTTACGAGAGATAACTTAAATTTTTTAACACGTGTGGTGAAATTTTCTTTAAACAAGGTTTTTGTTTTGTGTTTTTTTTTTTTCAGATGTGTTGGGGCTTAGTGGTTTCACTCGCCCCCTCGGAGCTGGAATATTTACACTCTTAAATGTTTATATTATCTGTTCTCTGCTGTGGAATCACGAACAAAGCGGCTCTGATGTGGAATCACGAACAAAGCGAAGCGAAACGTCATGTAAGATAACATTACTTTAAAACTATTTTCTTGGGTCGGTGATTAGTCTTCAAAAACACTTGTATTAAAATTCTGACACCTCCTGACCCGTCTTTTGAAATAGAATCCCTCGTTCAGTATGGCGATGTATTTGATATGTAACGCAACTCTGTTTGGTACACTATCTTTTTTAAATAAGAATGTTGTTTTTCCAGGCTGAATATTCTTATTTTTCTGCCCATTTCCGGCTGAAAATATTCTTGTGTTATTCTTAAATTATAGCTTATGACATTTCCGTTTTAGAATTTATTGAGTTATCGATTGCAAGTGTTTGGTATCTAGATCTGTATCGCGTTACATTGTGCACGTGCTCCATCGCTTTTCATTGCACTCAGCTAGGTAGACGTAGCTAGATGTCACGTCAAAAGACACTTGCCGGTTTTGGCTTTAAAAAAGCGTTTCAAAAGCATTTCACACAATAGCGTTGAACACTTTGCTGTTGTTAGTGGACGTTTTTTTCGTTTTTTTGACTAGTTTCGCTGTTTAGAGAAAGGATTAATTTTGTACACAAAATTATATCGATCCTTTTCAAGATCTCAGCTTCGGCTTTATTCTTAAGGACGGTGCCTACTTTTGTTACTGCGCACACGTTCTGCGCATCACGCAAGCCATGGTTTAAGCGCGCGCGCGCGCTGGGGTTGACATTGACGCAATCAACTAGGCCACCAAGTGCAAGAACAAAAATTTTTCTACTTCGACCCAATCAATTTTAATGAACCTGCACTTAAACCAGTGGCACCAGAGTAGCAGCATATCGCTAACCAATAAATGCTAACTTCTTCCGGCTGAAAACCTAGCTGTTATCTTTGCAAATTTACACTGAAATCCAACTGCAAACGTGTACCTGCAAATGGAGTAGTGCGCGGGCAAAATTGCAAATGTCTTACTTACTGGGTAGGTGACAGGAAAAAATGTAACGGGCGCCGTAAAAGTTTTCAAAAAAGATCAATAACTTTAAAAAACGCGTAGTTACCCCTACATTTTATGTTGCGAAACGAAAGTGGCAAGCCTATTCAACATGTGATTAGTTTCTGGTGGTGAGCAAAAGGTATTTCGACTGTGTTTTAGCCAAGCCAGAGGAAGGCTGTCAGAGACACCAAATGCGCTTTTGCAACGATTTTGTTATTAAATACGTACCAAAAAGGATTCTAATGTTACCATTTGCCATGTAGTTTAAAGATCTTTTAAAATGTGTTTGCCTTTCTGTATATAAGAGTGCAAACTGAGGAAATCTGCGAGGAAATATCTTTCCCTCTTATTTCTAAAACATGCTGATGTCAGCATTTTTTTTGTTGAGATCCAAGGCTAATTCAACCTCGTTCCCAGGACCTTTTCGAGGCTAATTATCTCGAAAAAATGCGTGGTTACCAACATTTTTCTTTAAGGATTCCAATAACCCTTGCAAAGATCTCCCTTTTCCGCGTGGTCCTAACCTGGCGCAAAAACCTTTGTATTTAGTAGGCACCGTCCTTAAAATATTCTTAAAATTTCCCAAATTTCATACTCGATATTCTTATAAAATATATTCTTCTAAAAAAAGAGCGTTTTCTTAATCACAAGTCCCTCAAACGTTAACCCTCAGCAAACCGTACTTATTGTTTGCAAACTTTGCCCTGATCTAACCCTAAGCCTTACCTCCTCAACAACCCATAATCTGGCATTCAGTTTACCAACATACACAGCTGAAGCTGAACTTTACATATCCACCTTAACCAACTTAACGTAACATTCTTTTCCTGCAAAGGCTATATAAGTTTAACTCAGCGGATCAAGTCATGTCTTATGACAATTGAAATCAGTTGACACACTTCACGCCTAACCCTAAGCTCTCCCTAACCCTAAGTTATACCTAACCCTAAGCTATACCTAACCATAAGCAATACCTAACCCTAAGCTATCCCTAACGCTAAGCTCTCCCTAACCCTAACCTGACCCTTGCATTTAGTACAGTACACAGTAAAAACTAAGTAGCCTCAAAAGACTCTTATAAAATTTGTATTTCTTGGAAGTTAGGCTGTTTTGCCTTCTCAAATTAGGTTCTTGTTTTGTTGGAGGTAAAATTGGGTTTGTTTGGGAGAATATCTAGTAGTATTTATACATGTTGTTATCTGTGTTGAAATAACTTCAATTTAAGCTAATAGAAACTCTTAAGTTTGCTATTATAATAAATTGACTTTAAGAACTCTGTAGAATCTGCTTCAACATTATTTTCTATTTCATCAGGTTCTTTCAAAACATTAGCCTAAAGAGTTTTTGTTCTTATTATCTGTGGGTTTTTGCGGTACTACAAACCTGACATGATAACAAGTGTCACATGCATGGTTCACTGTTATCTTTTTTCTCAGATGAAATAAAATATTGGTTTGAATTGTGTTTGTTTGAGACTTAGAGAAAATTAACATTGCTTAACTGCTTTACACCTTCATCTGTTATGTTGTTTCCCCAGGGGACTAAGCTGCTCAACTGACTATTTACAATAACATTACTTAACTGCTTTACACCTTCATTTGTTATGTTGTTGTCCCCGAGGTTTAAGATACTCAACTGACTATTTACAGTATACACTGAAAATTGAAAAGATCTGTTTCAGCCCCAAAGTGTCAATTCAGCCCTGCTGGGGAAAGTCTGATTCAAACCTTCCTGGAGCCATTTGAGCGTAATCTGGGCCAAAAAAGCTTCATCAAAAAGCAATTCCAGCCCACGTTAGGGCCCATTTCAGCCCAAGGACCAAATCAGCCCTTGCTAATTAGACTGTATTGGCCCTGATTTAAGGGAGCCAAATTAGACCCAAAAATCGGACTGTATTTTACTCACCGAATCGACCCTATTTTTAGGGCTAAAACAGATCTTTCTGATTTACAGTGTAATAGAAGTTTATTCCTACCAAACCTTAAATGACCAACCAATAGCGTAGCTCCATCTTTCTGGATATAAACCACACACAACCGACAATTCCTCGATTCGCTTCGACGAAGGGCTAACGCTCGAAACATCAGCTTTCGAATCTCTTTAACATGGCCAATTCACATTTTCAACCCAGTCCAGTTAATAAAACCAAATTATCTTAAATGAGAAGCTCCCCATATTGTGAAGTATATATGAAATAATTCATTTTCGAACTGCGGCTGTAGATAAAAGTGAATAATGATCGACGCAGTAAATTTTCAAATGTGAATTATTTCATATATACTTCACATCATTTCACTCCTTACCGGAGATATAAACTAAACAAATTGACCTTGCTCTAATGTGTGGCTTCAGAGCTCACTGGTTCGAATCCAGGCTTGTTCTTTCCAATTGCTTAAAGTGGAAAAATTGGAAAATTTACTGCAATGATCATTCTTCACTTTTATCTCCATATTAACAGTAACTACTTCCTTTTAATCTCCGAGAAACCCTCAAAACTTTTGCTTGGCGTTGAGAATCTGGTTAGAAGTCGGCACAGGCTTCTCTGCTCATTGTTGTTGTCTACTCACACTCCTTTCGCAGGTGGATAAGGACTTTTCAAATCTGTATGGATGAGGCAGGTGAACCGCCTTGTCAGATTAAGCATTCAGGTCACGTCATCCTTGTTCAGCCGTCTGCTGCGATCCACCTAAGTTTGATGTTATCTACATATCCACATCTACATTGCATATTCATCCGGCGGTCGTTTGAGAAATTCGTTATCGTCGGAGGCATTAACGAGTATTTCTCTGTGACGTTTTAATAAAACAATAATTCCGCTTTCTCTTGTTGAAACTAAGCTGATTACAGCCAACTCGGCAGTACTTGCGTCGGCTATCTACCATTTCATGTCCAATGCGCGCTCGTGCAATAATTACTGATTATTTTAATGGAATATTCGTTCGCTGGCAGACAGATAGTAAACACATTTTATCATTAACTGTCGTACCTAGTTGTCAGCCCTTAGCTGACAACTATAGCCAGGACAGCTGCCTCCGTTTGAAGCCGTGTTTAATAACACTATCGTCCTAGTGTATAAATCAAACTCATGGCTATAGTTTTCAAACTGAGTTTAGGAACAAAGAACTCTAAAATGAAGCACCAGGAGAAACTTCTTGTTATACTGGAGAGAAAACTGCATGTGTCGGTAAATATAACTGAGAGCAAAATCTCAAGCCAGTTGCAAAAAATGGAGTGGCATATGTCAATCATTTGTTGTTGCCATGGATCCAACTTTTTTGACCTGTCAATCGTCTTTGCAAAAATAAACAGCCAGACGGCTAAAATGCATTTCAAAAGTTGAATAAATTACTAGCACCTTTTTCTTTTTAAACTATTATGATATCTTCGTGAATAAGGGCTGATATTATAAACACCGGAAGCATTTTGGTCCTGAATCAGGAAAGACAGTCAAGGGTGAACGCGGCGCCAAATGGATGACAACATCTCTATCAATGGCTCTTACTGTTTCCATCTTCCTGATCCAAACTTCCATCGAGCTTCCCAACGCTACACCGTGAACCTGATATCGGCTATCATCAACATCGTTGCAGCCCCTCTGGCCGTTGTGACGAACGTTTTGGTTATCACCGCCATCTTTAGCTCATTCCGTCTTCGGACGCCTTCGAATCTGTTCATAGCCTGTTTGGCGCTGTCTGATGTTTTTGTAGGCCTTACGACTCAACCAGGTTATATAACCTACAGACTCATGGAAAATCAGCGTCGTTCAGTTCCTTGTTTTGTGATGGTCATGTATGGCGCTTCCTTCTACGTTTGCTTTGGAGTGTCTTTCATGACTTTAACCGCAGTAAGCTACGAAAGACTCGTAGCTGTTCGACTACGTGTTAGATACAACACTCTTTTCTCTTACAGTCGTATCTTGAAGTATATGCTGGGCATATGGATGCTGAATATTTTGCTGGCCGCATTGCAATGGGCTAAAATCAACCGAGCAGCGCGAGGTGCTCACCTCGTTCTCTGGCTTATTTGTCTTCTGGTGACTGGAGTCACTCTGTTTGGCGTTGTATTCACAGTACAAAAGAATCGTCGACAACTTCAAGTGCAATTTCAAGGCGCTGAAAATCTTCAGAGGCAAACAGAAGCTAAGCTTGCAAGAAGCATCGCTTTCATTGTTGTAGTTTACATGATCTTTAACTTCCCCGTGCTGTTTGTGACTTTCTATCATCAGATATTGAGTCGTGACTTGCAAACTTACAACCACTACAGTTGGACAGAAACGTTGGCTTTTCTTAATTCACTCTCAAACCCCGTCATCTGTTTGTGGAAAAATAAACAGATTCGTCGAAAAGTCAAAGATTTCTTTAAGAAATAAGACATAAGAAAAAAA
>JAHPZR010013048.1:0-27377 GCA_019787425.1 Platygyra sinensis
TGGACACGTGATGGGAAAACTACTAGGCTCAGCTGATTCAAAAGATCGCAAAGTGCCTCTGTTTTAATCTTCTCTATTTTCCAGAATTAGGGCATTACTACTACAGACATGAAAGGGGAAGATAACCGATAACTGCAAATGGTCCAAAATCTAAAATGACAGCTGAGAAATGGGCGGTACTGCCAAACCAAATTGTTACTGGTTTTCACGAACGCATAAGCTTAAGTCGATATACGCAAACAGTTAGATGTTGATAATCAGCACCTTTTGTTGAAAATTTCCCCAATAACAGTTGCTAATTGTCAGCATCTTAACTACTTCTGCGTATGTCGGCTCGTGCGCTTTATGCTTATGTGCTAGTGAAAACAAGCTATAAGGCAGCACCTGAAACTTACGCACTTTTAGTCAGAAACGACTCAGAATATGCAAATTTGACAATCACTCAATCGAAATGCAACGGCAGGCTGTCGATTTTCCGAACTTATGGCGCAACGTCTCTTTTTGAAGTAATATTGCAGCTTTGAAATAAACTTCGACTCTTCTTCGAGAGGGTTTCGATCAGATTTATCCTCGTTGCAGTCAGCACGTGTTACCGAGTCAATGCTGTTTGAAATAGTAAAGTTATGACCGTGTGTTGAGACTGAATGCGAGGGTTTTCGATTCCTCAACACGAGACGTGCGTTCGTCGATCTTCTAACCTAACAGAAGGTCTATAAATTATTAAGGACCCAATGAATTAAGGCCATCAGGCAGAAATAAAAGTTGCCGATGAATTTTTTGAAACTTTCTCTGAATGTTCCCAACCGAGCACTGTTTCGAAAAATGCAATAAGAAGGATAGGTTAAATCAAATAGACGCACTTTTTTAATTAAGGTTAATAAGGCATATACACAGTCAAGCAATGAGTCAGCATGATGTAATCAAAGAAAAGATGTAACCCTCTAGGTACTTCGGAGATGTATTAAATTTCATGTGCTCAAGATCTGAGAAGTCTCTGGACAAATTTTGTTTCAACCATCTCAGTATATGTTTGACATGAAAGTAAGAACGCTGAATATATTATCATCGAGTTTCAATATAGCCGTGATAATCGTGGCCCTGATTATCATACTCGGTTTGCTTTGTGTCGTCCAGGCTAGCTAGTATCATAATTAAGCAGAAACAACAACACAATTTTAGATTGCGACATCAATTGGAATTTTCCCTTGTAGAAAGTGGTACATAACATCAAGTGCCTAACATCTCTCCTTAACAAAGGACTCAATTTTTCAAATAAGTATTACTTTTTGTTTCGCATTCCATTGTTATTAACACTGTATTTTTAAAAGAGCTACCTTGTATGCATATTCTAGTATGATGATAAGTATGTTTCTTACCGAAATACAATTAACTCCTAGTTTGAACTATCGCTGTCTGAAATTCGATACATTGAACATTCTAGAATTATCGTCCATGTCTTCTGTACTAATCACTCCTGCGAATAAACTGCTCTATTAGTTTTACTCTGTCGCCAAAGAAACGGAGAAAAGGCGAACATAATTAAGAAACAAAATCAACGATAAGGGCGAATGGGAAAATCGAATCTCGAAATTTCTCGCCTCAAAGTCTACTAAAGAAAGTAGTGTTTCAAACATTTCAAACTGGCAATAAAAGCATAAAAACTTGGCATACAATATGCTTCCTGTCTTGAAATTGTACTTCTTTGACACTGAATGATATGTCTTTGGACACTTCCAAAAAGCGCGCAAAGTCATGTGTGTACTTTATTAAATTTTACTTAGTCTACGGTCAAGACCGATGTGAATAAAATTACTGATTT
This sequence comes from Platygyra sinensis, assembly GCA_019787425.1. NCBI lineage: Eukaryota > Metazoa > Cnidaria > Anthozoa > Scleractinia > Merulinidae > Platygyra > Platygyra sinensis. Next base: position 1,820 of record JAHPZR010013048.1, read on the forward strand.
TCTCAGAAAATGGAGACAGCTTGAGCAGGTTTCCAGGAATAGAGCGTTTTTCACATGATATCGTCACGCCTATGTCGAAATTCACAAACAGTTAAATTTCTCTTGTTTGGGATGTGTGTTCTCATTTTCTTATGCAAAATTCAGTAATAACAGACAAAAAAAAGAACATTTGTCGGCACAGGCTGAAGTGTCTTTTAAGGGAGGATTTCACGGTTCGGCGCATTCTTGTATTATTTATTTCGCTGTGCACGCTTTTTGGCACAGGGCAAGTTTTTCATTGTTTAAGAATCAATAGTAAGCAAGCTACCTAATGCAAATAGCCGAAAAATTTGACGGTCGACAGCTACGGTACAATTAATCCACTGAAATATTCTGAGCAGTTTGGACATCCTTCATTCTTCCACGACTAACTATAGCGTGTGATTAACAAACTACATCTGAGTAACGATAACTTTGATAAGAAACGAATAACGTATGTTTATCTAGAGACATGCGCCGAGCCGTGACACCCTCCCTTTAAGACTTGAATTTTAATTACGGTATATGTACGTTTCGTCCAGTTCATTAGAAGAAAAAAGAATTGCCAAGTACAATCTCCTTGCGAGAAATTAAATAGAACGGTGATATCAAACGATGCTCCAGCCGATCTTCCAACTCTAGAAAAGTACTTCTTATTAGCTTCTATTTGATTTGCATTATTTGAACCAATAAGAGGCGCTAATAGTTCTTTGTTTTGGTATTTAGTATGACACGTGCATGGCAACACATTCTGTCGACCCTTGGACATGCACGCTACAAAGCGTGTTCACAGCAAGAATGTTCTGTATTGGGTGTTGTTAATTATTGTTATTGTCAAAAATACGACTTGAGTGTTTGATAGAATGGTCCTTGCAATAAACATTTTTGCAAGGTAACGTTCCATCAACCTGCGAAAGCCGTCAAGTTTTCTTAACTTCGTTTGAAAAAAATAACAAAAATCGATATATTTCTATTTGTTACCCACACTAAAATATTTATCCCATAATTTGGTTGCTTTGTGACTAGGATAAGTGCCTTCCTAGCCCTTGCACTCGAGAATTTATGCTCGGAGACTCAGGTTGGAGGACAATAAGCAAAAGCTCACGTGATTTTGATGTTGCAAATTTAACAAATTGACGTCAGTTTTTCAAGCATCTGTCCTGTTATTGATCATGAATTTCGTCATAACATTGTCAAAGTAGCTGTGGATCCACGAGGCGATAGCAGAGTGGATCCGCAGACTACTTTGACAATGTTACGACGAAATTCATCGTCAATAACAGGACAGACGCATTAAAAACTGACATCAATTTGTTTTTTACGATAACAAACTGTCAAGTTGTCCGCTCTTATAACTTCATGTGTCTGTCCGCTTATTGACAATAAAAATTAGCCAATGAGCGCGGGAGGATTTCTGCAGTTATCGTAAAAAAAAATCATTTCCTTCAGCGCCGAAAGAACAGCAAAAAAGAAACAAACAAACAAACAAACAAACAAACGAACAACCAGAAATCGGCAGTAATAAAACGGAATGAGTAAATGATAGCCACAATTTATATGGAACAATTGTTTAAGAATAAAAGCAACTTCGGTATGCACACAAGCAAAGACCATTTTCCTTCTGGTAGGTTTCCGACGCCATACCGCCCGTAAACTTTTTTGCAGGCAATTGCCCTTCAGCATACTTTTACTTCGCTGAAATTTCTTAGACTTTCCCCAGATAATGCGCGGAAATGTCAAATTCCCATATTGTTTACGTACACTAACATTTTGGTAGGGGGAGGAGGGAGGGGGGTGGGGAACTCGTCTGAATAGGTTTAAAGCTTTCTTTTACATTAATTTTTTTTTACAAATGCGAGTCGCATTGAGGCTAACAATTTGTGCAAGATTACCACAGTTTATTCCAATGAGAACTCAGTGGAAATACAAGCTTTAGATCTATTTCTACAACTGCTTATCCTATCGAAAAGAAAGGGGAAAGTTCTCAAACTTTTTTAGCAACTCAAATGCAGGTAAGATCTGGGAGATGTTCACAGTCCCAGTTTAATAAAAGAGCCAAAACGTCTTGGCCACCCTCAGCTCCCCGGATGTTTGATTTCTTCCCCCCCTCTCCACCCCCCATCCTTCCACTGAAGCCCACCATAATCTCAATATAATTTTCTCTTCCAAGCATATGAATAGGGAAGTTCTTATATCTTGTCACAAAGATTCAAGACCTATATGTCTGGGAAAAAAAATTAAGTTACTGAATCCTCCTGATAAAACAAGCTGTTCTTATAAAAGAGTTCCCCAAGTACGCATTTCATTTCGGAATAGTCTTTTACTGTGCAAATTGCTTTATTGCTATTGTCTGTGATTAATAATGCCTGCCTTATTGATATCAATTCTTAACTATATGTATTTTTTATCATTATATCCTGTAAGAAAATATGGCTGTCACCTGGTGAAAACGAGTCAGCACTCTGCGTGCTAAATCATTCATATGAATTAAAATGTGTTTCTCCTCCATGTTCATTTTTATAAAAACCGCTCTCATTTTTATTTCAAATGAAGAGTTTCGCAGAGAACTCGTTTTGAAACAGAAGTAAAAAGTAATCAGAAAAATTCATGTTCTACTCTTTCAGATTATTTGTCTGAAGCCGCAAATCTGGCGTAGGTCAATTGTAAGACAAAACGGTAGATACAAGAGTCTGGATGGTTTACGTTATAGATGAGGGTTGATCAAACTTTCAACTGTCTCGCTCAGCTAAGAAATGAAACTCTTTAAATTGATAGCTGAGTTCTGCAAAATGCCCTGATAGCTGATAAATGGGCTGATAAAATCATTTTAACAGCGAGCTGAGATCTGACTCTTTCCTAACTGACATCTGTGGCGGTCTGCAAAATATCTTACCAGCTGATCAACTTCGAAATTAAAATGTAACTGATTACTAAGATTTCATTACCTCCATAGAGATCCTCTAGGTTTCCAATCTTATTTTCAGTTTCTCATGGACTAAAATCTGGTTGGTTCCTGATCAATATAACTATTCGTTGAAGTCTAATCTCTAGGAAAAAGTGGAAAACAATATAAAATAGTAATTTCTCGTCGAAGAAAATCTGGCTGACTACTGGATTAATTTAAACTTTTCTTTGAACGATAGGCAGTTCCTGAATAATCACTATGAAGAATGCCAGTATAAAATGTTGGGTTTTCCATTTTTTTCAGACGTTTTCGATTTTTCATCGAAGAAAATCTGGTTGGTTACTTATTGATTCTAACTTTTCTTTGAAAGAAAAGCATTTAACGATCACTATGAAAAGTGCAAATATAAAATGCGGGGTTTTCTAGTTCTTTCTTCAGACACTTCTATTAAATATGACTTTTCTTTGGAAGAAGAGAATAAAATAATCACTATAACTAGCGCAAATATAAAATGTTATGCTTTCCATCAGTTTTTTTTTCTTGAGATAAATTCGATTTCTTACGGACAATGGTCTGGTTGATTACTGATCTGATTTATTTTAACTTTTCTTCAAAAGAAAACGAATCACTACTATAAGTGCAAATAAAACATGTTAGGGTTTTTCGGCGTTTGTTTCCTTCAGACATCTTCGAATTCTCATCGATAAAAGTCTGCTTGGTTAATAGTACTTAAAATAATTGGGTTCAATTATTACCCTTTATGTCTTAGACTACTTCAGTCTTATTAGAAAAATACCAAAAAAAACTACGTTTTTAGCTAGCTTGTTCGATCAAAACATTTTCGTCGAAAAAAACTGGTCAGTTTATTTCTTTTCCACTTCTAAACATTGAATTATAGTATTGCTGTGACGAAAACTCTTATTATAAAACGCCAAACGTGTTGACATTTCTTTTTATCATAGAAGCCGGGAAATCTGAGTTGATTTTATGCGTAATATAAGGTTTGATTAAGAGCCACTGGTTGTAAATATGGAGAACTTGAAGACGGGACGAGGAAATTCGAATTTTCTTTTATCACATCAAAACGACCCTTTTGGTTAGGTCTTTTGGTCAGCAAGTTCACATTTTAGATAAATCTAGGAAAGTCCGAAATACCGGTTGATCAACCAGAACATCCGGTGTAAGTTTTCCAAATATAATTAAGCACTATCATCAAGAAAGTACTGACAAATTTTCCTTGATTTCTCATTCACACAGTTTGTATTTTACGCTAAGATTTCATCTTTGTTCCGAGGTAACTATCGTCTTAAAGTAAATACGAAATTTGCTTCAATGGTTCCAGCGAGTTCACATTTTGGTGAAATCTTGCGAAAGAAAGTTAAAACTAGTACGCTCGTGATCAACCGGGATAGCCGACCTACTCGTTTCCAAACTTGAGCATTTTCAGCAGGCCATGGCCAGTACAGAAAAAATGGAAACGTGCCTTCATTTTATATTCACGAAGGTTGTAATTTACGCTTCGATCATTGCTTTGACTTAAATATCACCTTGAAGAAAATACGGTTTGTATACTTTTTGGCCGTTTCAAAAATAATAGAAACATTTAATTAATATACCAAATTTCGCCTGATTTGAGAGGGTCATGACTCTTCTAGTATACGAATAATCGCGTCTGAAAAAAGACCTATGCTATAGGTATACCATATCTAGATCTAATTGATTAGACGATGAAGTACATAAAAAACTCTGATTTTGAAGACATCTTTGTTAACATAATTCGACATGTGCCAGACTTTTCGTGGAGCTCTTGTGTCTTAAATCATAATTCAAAATAGGCCGTGGTTGCAGATGACACAGTCCTCTAGAAATCGCAGACATCTGTAAACTTTTGTCTTCAAGTTTGTCTTCCTTAAACTGAGGTTGAATACATGTTTTTATGATTCTAAAAAACTGTGCACATTATCATTGTTATTTTACAACGCGTTTTACCTAGCACGGCAGAAAAACACCAACTAAACTAAACAAAACATCAAACTATCAACTTTTCTGCCATGTCATCGGTTGAATATCTCTCACTTTCGTTAATAACTGGAACTCATTGGCGATAAGAAAACATTTGCACAAATTCAAGGATATAATCGATGCATTAGTCGTGTTCATCCTACGAGCGTTCTACTGAGGTAGATGAAGAGACGAGCACCTTTATGTATGTTAATTGAGAAACAGTTGCTCGGAAGTAATTAGGGTAATTCCAAGCTCTCTGAAGTTTCCGGCCAGTCGAATCGAGAATAAAAGTTGTCTCCACCAATAGGCGATTTCTCGGGTGACTCACTTGTTTTTCTCTCCTCACTTGCATTCCCATCTCTGGATAATATTTGCACCAGTTTCTCACTTTCCTTCTCATTCTTCACTTTGAAAAACAACTCAGCATGACTTTTGACCGTTTCAAGGTACTGTATGCGCTGTTTCCATCCAGGCTTGGCTTCTCTTTTCTCAGATTCAATAAGCAATTCCAGATACTCTACTTGCGTGACTGGGTTGGGCTTGAGGGCAATTTCATCCAAACGGCGAAGACTTTGCTGAGCCCTCTTTATTATGTTGACAACCTGGCTGTGGATGCCTTGGAGAGATTTGTCAATCAATTCTATCATTTGTTCACTTTTGACCTTTTGTTGAACAGCTTTTTGATATTTCTCTTTCAAGTGTTCTGCTGTTCTCGTCTTGGTGATCGTTTTATACTCGATCAGACATGGGAGATTCTTGTGAACTGACCACTTGCATTTTCCTGGGCATACTCTGCAATTACCGTCGGTATCCATCGCCAAACAATTATGCTTCATTTTATCATCCGTAATTGGACAATTTTTATGACAAGTTGTCAGGCAAGTCTCACAAGTGGTGGTGTGTAGTCCAGTTTCTTTTAGAGGGGTGAGCTTGAATGGTTTCGTCACGTTAACTGTGTACGTAAACGGCTGGTTGGTTTCAATCTCCTTCTGGTGTTGTTGCAACACAGTTTCTTCTTGCCGCATCTCTTCAACTTTATTAAGATGCCGAGTAATTTGATCACTTAGACCCTCTATTAGCACATGCAGCTGTTCTCGTTCGTTCAGGACCTCTCGGGTAAGGGTAAGGCTGGCAGGGTCTGCTTTTGGAAATTCTTCAAAAAAAACCTTAAAAGAGTGCAAACACATCTCCCAACACGCTTCATCAAATTTTGTTTTGTATTCTTTGGCGAAAAGAGCTGAGTTGTTGAACTTAAAGTGCTTCCCACTATGGCTTGGGATCTCGGCTGCTTTGATGGCCTCCAAAACAGGAGGCTGGGTTTGGCCATCTGCAAAGTTCATCATCATAAAAATGTTTTTGGAGACGTCATTTCCAAATATCGACAGGATAGAATCAAATATGTACTTCTGCGCCGAGTTGAGACGTGCATGAGAGGCCTGAACAACAAAACCGATGCCATCGAGGTGATCGATGCCATGTGGCGGGGGAATGGAAAATAATTCCTTTATCTGCTCAGTGATTTTCTTATCTCTTTCTAATCCTTCAGTTGCACCGTACCCAGGAGTGTCGATAACAGTAAATGTGTACGGCACAGCTGAACCTTTCATGCGATGAAATGTATAAGCAGTAATATCCTGGGTCTGGCTGTAAGCTTGAGTTGCTTTTGTTTCTTCTGTAATGCAGTTAAATCGGAACTCATCTTTCCATTGCACTCCCAGGATGTAGTTAACCATGCCATTGATTAAGGTCGTCTTACCATGTCCTGTTGCTCCCACCAGCATGAAAACCTTCTCGGTTTCTCCAAGCTCGATACGATTAGGTGCACCAAAACTTTGCCTTGCAATCATGCCCTCTGTATGCCTCATCTCTTCATTCATATGAAGCTTGTAAACTGATGGAGAACCGCCTTCAAGCTCTTTGGACATACATTTATCATGCATCACTTGAACAGCAAGACGGACGCCAGGGGCACTCGTCGCGTCGTCTTGCTCGACTGCTCTTTTTCTCAACTGTGTGTGGTTGGGACTAGAACTCATCTCGCTTGCCAGTCGTCGATAGTCTAGTGAAAAATAGTAAAAACTGAGGTGAACAGAACAAAAACAGCTGTTGATATCAGCAGGTCAGTCAGTGCCCAAGTAATGTTGATAACTCTGAAAGTTCGCTTGTTTACAGATTTCTAAGCTTCCCGTCCTTAATCAAGCAAGAAGCTGGTTACTTTTTCAAAGAATATATATTGTGGTCTATCAATTTAATTGAGGTGTCAAGTTCCTGCCAGCCCTTCCCAAATCATTTTTATAATTTAGTTGAATCCTCAATAAGTCCTCAACAATGTTCTCTGCTTTCAGGGAAAAGGTTTTATGTGCTCAATTACCAACCCTTACGCATTCTTCAGTTAAAAGAAACAGTAACAAAATTGCCCAAGCGTTATTAGACGGAAAAAAGTGTTTCAGATGTATATTCCTTGAGACAACATTTAATTTACGCAACGTAGTTAACCTATCGGAACTCTACCGCCTTTCCAGACAAAGAATCGTGGTATAAAAGGAGCCTTACTGGCCGTCAAAGTATTAGCAGACTAGCAACTTGTTCTTCTGAGTGACAATGTGTTCACTTCTTTCTGAGAAGAGAGAGAGCCAGCTCTCTTGAGAACGGATCTTCCGATCGAAATTGTAAGAAATGACTTCTTACAGTTATCAGTTTTCTCGTTTTTAGTTGAATAAGGTCTTTGAAATGTGTTTCGTTTGAAGGACTTTTGCCCTTTTAGGACAGCATGACACCAATAGGACAAATTTACATTTAGGGCCCAAATGTGATCAATCATGACCGTGGCACTCGAAACAACTGAAGTTATCAGCAGGTCCTGTTACAAACTACAGTCCTAATTTATAACACTAGCATTAGATAGCACTGGCATAGAACTAGATCCCACTTTTCACTCAGTTCCTAGACATTTCAAGACATTTTAACAATCATATTTAATTTATGGTTTTGTGGATTTCTTTGACACCGAATTTGGTTCTTTAATCAATTGCTTTCTCTCGAAAACAGAGAGGCAATGATAACAATTTCTCCTATTCAAATATCTTTCCAAAGAAGCTATCATGAATTCATTCACTATTCACCATCTTGATTTACATTTACGTGTCAAAGAGAGCGTCAACCTCCAAAATTGTCAGTGCAAGATTGACAATATCGACATATACAATGTAAATGTAAACCAGGAATTAGAAGTGCACTTATTTGATCCCTACTTGTTGTTATCACTAGTTGGTAAGGCAAGGGACGAATGCGATGAAATATGCAATGAGTGCCCATGCATATGCTGTCATCGTATAAATGCCTTAAGAGAGTACCATTCTTTCATTTATTTCCCAACGTGCTCAAAATCATTATTTTTAACTGGAGTCGGTCTACATATTTATATTAGACTTTCAATTTATCGCTTCATAATAATAAGCATCTTTATCACAAGGGGCTGACTACAATTATAGTAAGAACAACTTAGAATATATTTTTCGCCATGGTTTGAACTAACGTTAACAACTTAAAAGATGTTTATTTAAGCCGGCTTTAGATAATTAGATGAAAATACCTAACAGGCCATAAAAAAATTTCAAAAACATGTTACGAATCTGGAAAAACGAACGTTTGAATAAGCGTATTTATTTACTTGCATTTCCTTAACTGATTTCAGATTTTAGACCAACAATCTCTCTCTGCCATCGAATCTGAAACTTGTTTCGTATATAAGTCAGGTTTATATTGGGTGCTTTCTTCTCTTTTTTATATTTGCTAACTTTGGATTAAAGAGGAAATGTTCTTCCTATAATCGTCATTCTAATTTTAATTGTAAATAGTCTTCTGTTTTGAGAAAACGAGTAAAAAAGATAAAAAGTTAAATTGTAGCTTTACTCGTGAGGCTCGATCTATTTGGGAGCCACAAATGTCTACTTTTTCCCGTGATTCCAGACTTGGACAGCTAGATGTCTGATTCTCAAAGAAACCCCGGTCAGAAAAGTGTTAATACGAGGTATTTACAACAAAATGACGCCATGGAGTATAGCTCTGTTCGCTTCCAAGAAGCTCTATAAAAGCGGTACGCAAGGAAAATGACGGAGGCTAGCAATAAATGTGAGTTTCGAAGCAGGTACGCTGTAGTTATGGCAACTTTTGAAACGCTGAAATCGTACACGAGTTTATGCATGTTAGTAGTATAGGGCGCTTAAATGATCGGTAACCAGTCGGGAGCCAAGAAAATCAATTAGCTATTGTTCTCCAAATCCAAGCTTTGAAATCGGAGTCGGAAGTCGAATAGAAAATTCAAGATGCCGGCGCCCACGAAAGTCAGCTATGTTGGAAAACAGCCCACCGGCCTCGACAAAGGATCTGGGATCGGTCTTAAGGATTTCCATGGCGACCCGAATCACGCCAGAGTCACGCAAAATGTCACGCAACTTCAAAATCGATACTTATGGTGTCCTGTGGTCCTAAACGACAGAACTCCGTCCGGCAAGCAGCCTTGATTAAGACAGATAGAATTGGGCTTAGATAGGGTGTTGCAAAGCATGCGAGACGACGTCATCAGGAACTTATCCGGAGCTGGTAGGGTGATGATGTCAGCACAGACGTACAGTGGGCTTCCCCAGTACCCCTGTCTTAAGCAGCGCCGCGTTAAACCAAACATCACACATTGTCAATGAAACGAAGTTTTAAGAAATAGAAAACATGTACCGTGTTCCTATCGGGTTATAGAAACACGAGTGGAAGTTTGGGAGGACGAGAAATGCTGTGGGAACACAAGACGCTGGCGAGTGTTTCCGCAGCTTTTTCGAGTTCTGCCAAACTTCGAAATTCCACGAGTGATTCTATAACTCGATAGAATCACGGAGAACATGTTTTCTGTTTCTTTTACAAAATACCGGGACAAAAAAAAGGACAACAACTTCTTTACTTTGATCATCGAAATGTAAATTCTCTTTGTTCGCGCCATCTTTACGTCAACAGCTCGTGCTTGTTCTGTGTCTCCATTGGGTTTATAGAAACACGATTTTTAACCAAACAGCGCGCGTATTTTTTAGGGCTGTTTTCTAACAAAATTTGGTGCTAATATTACAGGATTTTTTATAATAAACTTGGTAAATTGAGTGGGCGGAAGTTTACAGAGACTGTTACTTACTAGCATTTCCTGTTAAAAGTGTGCTGTTTTTGACGAAAGAAAGTTAAACTGTTCACTGTTAACATCGAATCCGTGATGACAGAATCCCTTAACAAGTGGTTAACTTCTTACAATCGATGACCAGTAGTCCTTAAAATGTCAGGTTCTGAATGTTAATTAGAAAAAAAATCAATTTTTTTCCTGTGGATTCTTAGAAACAAAATTTAACAAAAAATCCTTGATAATTGGCTTCAACCATCAACCATGCTACGCTCTCTTAGTTCCATTGTTTGTATGGTTAATTTGAAAGGCGCTCAAAATAGTCCTTAAAATAACTATTCATAATTCTAGGAAAATGCAATGACAATCACTGCGGGAGCCTCGCTCAAAACAGACACCATTCTGCTGATCATGACAACACTCGTTTCTTTACTTTCCGGGAATGCCCGTAAGAAATATCAAGGAGTCAGAGCATCACATCGCAATAGAGATATATCAATGTTTTATTCGTCACTAGCGCTGTTTTTCTGTCGCTACTTTGCGGCGACAAGGTTCCGTTGTTTCGTTGCTTTGGTTTGCTTTCAGGAATGCAATGGCTCACAAATGTATTTCCCTCTAACTGATAGTTGTCAGTATCAGCTCAACCAATATATTTACTCTAAATGTGGCGTGGAAGCCTTACAGCCATCGAGTTAAGTGTGACAGTTACTTGTTGCGGATAGTGCTATTGAGTCTTAATGGTGTTTGGTCAGTTTGGAAGTGTTGAGACGAGAATTGAGACCGAATTACGATCTATTCTGGCTGTAGGCGAAGTATATCCCGCGTCCAGTAGATGTATAAACGAACATGGGAAAGGTTACGAAATTTCTCGGTGATAAGTCCGAGGATGCGAGAGAATGATGTCTGAACTAAGCCTTCATTTTGTAACAAAATATATATTCAGTGTTCATCCATGCAAGGTCCTTTCATGACTCTTGTAACTAGAAGGCCAGAACAATGCAGTCTCGTTCTCTCTAACTAATACGTCAAATCAAAGTTTTACGGAACGTCGAACCTCACTTTCTCCGACGTAAAGAATTCGTTTTTTGAAGAAATATTCTGTGCGACCAAGAATCGTGTGCAGCTTATATGGATAAAAAGATATTTGCACTGTATGTTATGAAAATCGATCTGTCAGACGCAGTCTGAATAAAAATAGAGATCAAACATCTTACTTACCTGAATCAACGAAGTATTCCAGAACAGACGGTGGTATTTATCGATATCCAGTTCCAAATATCCAGCAAGAGATTTAAGGAAGAAAGGAATAAAGGCGTTCCACTCTCCTGATACAGAAATAGATGATTACTCAACGCAAATCGAAGAATCGATCGTGTTATTTTCCACTGATTTAATTGGCCAGTAGAAACCAATCATAGAAAACCCCCTCATATCGTCACAGAGCCCACGTGGATAAATCTTACATCACCTGGTTCACTTGCAGCACTTGTCCAATGATATTCATTGAGGAATTTTATTATCCAATCAGCAACCGCCCTCACACATGTCAGGAGACAAGCCTGGAAATGGCAATCCCTTTTAGTGAACACGCGATGGGAAAACTACTAGGCTCAGCTGAATCAAAAGATCGCAAAGTGCCTCAGTCTTAAGGTGGCTCAAAACAGTTTCCAGCCCTTTTCAATACGTAGATTTTGATGGGCCATTATTACCACTTTTTATCAGTTGATGCTACAATCATGGTATCAAAAAACTGCCCAATCATTGGTGAACACGTTGGTATTATTTTCGTGACACAATAGGTTACCATAGCAACACTATAACCTGCTAAAAACACCCTTAATTTCAGCTTTAAGCGCTTATAACTCAAAAACGAGCTCGGTGACCCCCATTTTTTATTATCGAATTGTAATCAACATGATAAGATGCAACTTTTTGCAAAGTTAAAAAAATTCTACGAAGGGGGTTCAGAGCCACCTTAAATTTTCGAAAATTTAAGGTGGCTCTGAACCCCCTTCGTAGATTTTTTTTAAACTCTGCAAAAAATTGTATCTTATCACGTTGATTACAATTCGATAATAAAAAATGGGGGTCACCGAGCTCGTTTTTGAGTTATTAGCGCTTAAAGCTAAAATTAAGGGTGTTTTTAGCAGGTCATTTTGTTGCTATGGTAACCTATTGTGCCACAAAAATAACAGCAACTTGTTCCGCGATGATTGGTTCGTTTGTTCATACCATGACTGTGGCATCAACCGGTATAGAGTGGTTGTAATGACCCATCAAACTGTGAGTCTTGGAAAGTACTGGAAACTGTTTTCAGCCACCTTAACCTTCTGTATTTTCCAGAATTTAGGCATTACTACTGCAGACTTGATGAGAAGATAACTGATAACTGAAAAAAGGTCCAAAATCTAAAATGACAGCCGAGAAATCGGTAAAACCGCCACACCAAATTGTTACTGGGCATACAACTGAAAATCCAAAACAATTAGGCAGCACCTAAAACTTACGCAATTTTAGTCATGCATGGATACTGGAGCATAGAAACGACTCAGAATATGCAAATTTGACAACCACTCAATCGAAATGCCAACGGCAGGCTGTCGATTTTCCGAAGCAACGGCACAACATCTCTTTTTGAAGTACTATTGCAGCTTTGAAATAGACTTCGTCTTTTCTTCGAGAGGATTTCGATCAGATTGATCGTTGCAGTTGTGACTGTGTGTTGAGACTGATTACGAGGGTCTTTGATTCCTCAACACGAGACGAGACGTTTGTTCGTCGATCTTTTATCATGACAGGAGGTCTATAAATTCCAACTTAGTAAGGACCCAATAAATTAAGGAGATTCCTCAGAAATAAAAGTTCGCGATGAATGTTTTTTGAAACTTTCCCTACCGAGCACTTCGAAAAATACAATATTAAGGGTAGTCAAATCAAATAGACTTCTTCTTTGTTAAGGCTAATAAGGCATACACACGAGCAATGGGTCAAACAATGATTTAATTTAAGAAAAAATCTAAACCTCTGCTAAGGTACTTCGGAGATTTATTACATTCCATATGTACTCAAGATCTCAGTGGTCTCTCGACACATTTCGTCCAGTGTAACCCTCTACAGTATATGTTTAACATAAGTAAAGATGCTGGATATATTATAGTCGAGTTTCAACTCCGTATCATACTCGGTTTACTTTGTGTCGTCCTTGTTGCAAGCGTGGCCTTGTCCTTTGATGGAAAAAAAACATCAACAGCAACTGAAACTCAAGTTTTATTCGTACACGACGAATACTCCTACATCACAACAAGGATTCGTTTAACAACTCATTATGGTGCAATACATAGCCTCAACCTGGTGTTGAGCTTACAACTACTTCCGGTCTACATAAAATACTTCCGGCCGGTTTACATAAGATTGAATTTGTATCTTAACAGTCCTGGCTAGTATCGGAGTTAGTCAGAAACAACAACACAATTTTAGATTGTGACGTTAATTACAATTTTGTCCTAAGGCATATTAAGAGGCACTCTACATCAAACGTCTAACACCTTTCCTCAACAAAGGACTCAATTTGAAATTGTTCTACTATCAAACTTTTTTTTGAAACTTGGCGTTATGAACATTCATGATATTAACATTGTAAAAATGCAATAAAAAATAGAGTCACCGTAATTGTTTACGCGTCAGCAGGCTCTTGGCGTATTTTTACTGGTTGCGCGATAAAAGTTCGAATCAACTTCATACAGAATTAAATCTTGGTTACTTGAAAGGCACAAAGTTTTGTCTTGAAAGTAAAGCTTCATTTATTGACGTAAGCAGTATTGCTTCATTTAAGCTGTTTTTGATTGCTTGGTTGCGGGAATATTGCACTTTTTCGGACAGTTCCGTGGTTAACTTGTAGTCCTCGCCTTGGCCAAATGACACCCAGTAGGGAACTATTTTCGAAAAAAAAAATCGTTTTCTACCATCAAACTTTTTTCGTCATCAAATATGTTCTTCATTAGACTGTTCTTAGCAACTACCTGGAAAAAAAATCGGGGGTCACCGTGCTCGTTTAAGAGAAGAGGAGAATTTATTCGGTTATCGAGCTTAGTTTGAGGGAAATCTCTTACGTTTTGCACGCGCACGCGCCCATGTGCGCGCTAATGACGAGAAATCGTGCGCAGTAGGGATGCGCAATGCAATGATAAAGATACTTGTTACCGAAATATAAATTAACTCCTAGTTTTGACTATCGTTGAAACAATTTCGACACAATGAACATTCTGGAATTATCGTCCATTCTCTCTGTTCTAATCACTCCTTCGAAAAAACTGCTACATTTACTCTGTCGCCAAAGGTACTGAGAAAAGGCTAACATAAGAAACAAAATCAACGATAAAGGCGACTGAATGGAAAATCGCATCGCGAAATTTCTCGCCTCAACATCTACTAAAGAAAGTATAGTGTTTCAAACATTTCAAACTGGCAATTTTAAGATAAAAACTATGTATACAGTGGCTTCCTGTCTTGAAATACTACTTATTTCTGTAACACTGAATGCTTTCAGTCATGTGTGTAATTTAATTCAATTACCGGCGTGGAATAAATTACTGAATTTCTTAGAAACCGAAGACACACTTGACCAGGTTTCCGGGAATAAAGAGTTTTTCACGTGAAATCGTCTCGGCTATGGCGATATTCACAAACAGTTAAATTTCTCTTTTTTGGGATATGTGTTCATTTCTTATGCAAAATTTCAGTGCCCCATCCGTAAGGATTCGAGCACCAATCTGGCGGCCACGAACAAATAGCCAGTCACACAATCTAATTTGTCTATGTCTGATTGAAATGCAAATATCAAAATTGGTTTGTACTTCAGACTGTTCAGTAGCCGAATAGTTACTTCTTTGACTATGACCAGCTATCTTTATGAATATTGCTTTTCATCGATACCGTACTTAAATCCTGTTGCATACTACTTGCTTCAGATCTTTTTTAAATGGCCCATTGTGGTCCGGCACGCATATTAAACGTTCAGCGACGAAGAGCATCTATCATATAAAAACCTTTCATCCTTTGTAAACATCAATGTTTCTCAAATAAAGCGTCAACAAAGCGATAAGATTTTACATGCACTGTTATTCTACAGTTTATTCCATGCACTCTAGATCTACAACTGTAATATATTAAACAAATTATCCAAGAACAGAAAACATGACATGCGACTGTGGCATGTCCGTAAGCAAAGCATGAGCAGCGCCTATGTCCTCACTAGGTTTATAGACCGTCATACAAGCGGTATTTTAAAATCTTTTGTTACTTACCTGAATATCTCAGAAACTTCAATGCTCTTGCAAAGGAATTCGCATTTCCACTACACTGGTTATTCTTAAGAGATGCAGTGCTAATTTCGGAGAAGTGCCGGCGTTGTCAAACACAAGCCGGAAATTCCAACTTGGCATATTGTTCACGTGCCCTAGAGAGTTCTGATTGGTTCCCATTGGTGACTCACATTTCCTCTCACCAATCAGAGTCGACGCTATCATTGATAGTGTAAGACGTTCTTCAATATGTGAGCATGTCGACGTTTCTGAGAATCGAGTAAACGATCCATGGAAATAAACTCCATTTTACCCTTGACGAAAAGAAGTCTAAGGTCAGTAATTTAGGAACTTAACGGTTTCTCCCTTTTTAAGTTTATTTCCTAAGCTATTTGTCGCTATTTAGTAATGTTTGCTCACTCTTCCTGGTCCTCCGGAAATAATGTTGACGTGTTGTTACATAACGGACTGGGCGCAACTCATTACCGTATTGGGGGTGGGCAGGAGCTGAAGACAAAAAAGTCAGAGACCATTTGTCGGCACAAGACTGAAGAGAGGGTTTCACGGTTCGGCCCATTTCTTTAATATTTATTCGTTTGTGAACACTTTTTTGCACAGGCCAGTTTATTCATTGTTTATGAACCAATAGTAAGCAAGTTACCTAATTTTTTCATGCAAATTAAACAGTAGACAGCTACGGTACAATCCACTGAAATATTCTTAGCATTTTGGTCATCCGTCATTCTGCCACGACTAACTATGGCGGATTACTGAAGGAAATCTGAGTAGCGTTTTTAAAGTAATAACTTTGATAAGAAGCGAATAAAGTATGTTGATCTAGAGACAAGCGCCGAGCCGTGAAACCCTACCCTTTAAGACGTGAATTTTAATTAAGGTGTATGTACACATTTGTCCACTTCATTAGAGGAAAAAGAGGAATCGTGCCAAGTTCAAATTCCTTGCGAGAAATTAAAGAAAACAGTGACATCAAACCATATGATGCTCCAACCAATATTTCAGTTCTAGAAAAGTACTTCTCATTGCCTTGCTATTATTAAATTACATTATTTTTAACCAGTAAGAGGCGCGAACATTTTTTGGTATTTAGTATAACACGTGCATGGGAAGACATTTTCTCGACCTTTGGACTTGCACGCTACAAAGTGTGTCCACGGCAAGAATGTGTGTTCTGTATTGGGTGTTGTTTGTTATTGTCAAAATTGCGACTTCATTCGTCTGAATAGTGTTAAAGTTTTCTTTTACATTAAATTTCTTTGATAAACGTGAGTCGTCTTGAGGGTAACAATTTGTGCAAGAATACCACAGTTTATACCACGGAGATCTCAGTGGAAACACGAGCTTTAGATCTATTTCTACAACTGCTTATCTTGTCTAAAAGGAAGGGCAAAGTTCTCAAAGCTTTTTCGCAAGGGAAATTCATTGAAGATCTGGGACATGTCCACAGTCCCAGTCCCCCACCTTTGTTTCAAGAATGCTAGTTAAAAAACCCCAACCTTTTGGTCACCCTCACCTCCCCGAATATAGTTTTATTCCTGTCCCCTCCCTCCTTCATTGTATCCCATCAAAATCTCACTATAACTTTCTCTTTCAAGCTTATGGATAGGGAAGTGCTTAATTTATGGGCTTGTCACAAGGATTGAAGACCCATATGTCTGAGAACAGAAACTTACATTTATAATCCTCCTCATAAAACAAGCTACTCTTCTAAAATAATTTCCCAAGTACGCATTTCATTTGGGAATAGTCATTTACTGCGAAAATTGCTTTATTGTTGTTGTGTGATTAATAGTGTCTGTCCTATTGATATCAATTCTTAACTATATGTATTTTTTATCATTATCAGCTGAGAAATGACTCGTTCTTAACTGGCATCTGTGGTCTGCAAAATTTCTCACCAGCTGATCATCTTCGAAATTAAAAATGTAACTGATTACTGAGATTTCATTACCTCCATTGAGATCCTCTAGGTTTCCAATCTTATTTTCAGTTTCTCATGGACTAAAATCTGGTTGGTTCCTGATCACTATAACTATTCGTTGAAGTCTAATCTCTAGGAAAAAGTGGAAAACAAAAAAAATAGTAATTTCTCATCGAAGAAAAACTGGCTGGCTACTGGATTAATTTTAACTTTTCTTAGAACGATAGGCAGTTCCTAAATAATCGCTATGAAGAATACCAGTATAAAATGTTGGGTTTTCCATCAGTTTTTTTTCTTGAGATAAATTCGATTTCTCACGGAAAAGAGTCTGGTTGGTTACTGATCTGATTTATTATAACTTTTCTTCAAAAGAAAAAGAATCACTACTATAAGTGCAAATATAACATGTTAGGGTTTTTCGGCGTTAGCTTCCTTCAGACATCTTCGAATTCTCATCGATAAAAGTCTGCTTGGTTAATACTACTTTAAATAATTGGGTCCAGTTATTACCCTGTATGTCTCAGCCTACTTCAATCTTGTTAGAAAAAAAAACTACGTTTTTAGGTACTTTGTTCGATCAAAACAGTTTCGTCGAAAAAAACTGGTCAGTTTATTTCTTTTCCACTTCTAAACATTGAATTATAGTATTGCTGTGACGAAAACTCTCATTATAAAACGCCAAACCTGTTCCAGTTGACATTTCTTTTTATCATAGAAGGAAATCTGAGTTAATTTTACTCTTAATATAAGGTTTGATTAAGAGCCACTGGTTGTAAATATGGAGAACTTGAAGACGGGACGAGGAAATTCGAATTTTCTTTCATCACGTCAAAACGACCCTTTTGGTTAGCTCTTTTGGTCAGCAAGTTCACATTTTAGATAAATCTAGGAAAGTCCGAAATACCGGTTGCTCAACCAGAATATCCGACGTAAGTTTCTCAAATATAATTGAGCACTATCATCAAGAAAGTACTGACAAATTTGCCTTGATTTCTCATTCACAAAGCCTTGTTGTAATTTACGCTAAGATTTCATCTTTGTTCCGATTAACTATCATCTTAAAGTAAATAAGAAATTTGCTTCAATGGTTCCAGCGAGGTCACATTTTGGTGAAATCTAGCAAAAGAAAGTTAAAAATAGTACGCTCTTGATCAACCGGGATAGCCGACCTACTCGTTTCCAAACTTGAGCATTTTCAGCAGGCCATGGCCAGCACAGAAAAAATGGAAACATGCCTTGATTTTATATTCACGAAGGTTGTAATTTACGCTTCGATCATTACTTTGACTTAAATATCACCTTGAGGGAAATACGCTTTGTATAATTTTTGGCCGTTTCAAAAGTAATAGAAACATCATTTAATTAATATACCAAATTTCGCCTGATTTGAGAGGGTCATGACTCTTCTAGTATACGAATAATCGCGTCTAAAAAAAGACCTATGCTATAGGTGTACCATATCCAGATCTAATTGGTTAGACAATGAGGTACATAAAAAAACTCTGATTTTGTAGACATCTTTGCCTTAACATAATTCCACATGTGCCAGATTATTCGCGGAGCTGTTGTGTCTTAAATCATAATTCAAAATAGGCCTTGGTTGCAGATGACACAGTCCTCTAGAAATCGCAGACATCTGTAAAGTTTTGTCTTTCAGTTTATCTTCCTTAAACTGAGGTTGAATACGTGTTTCTATGATTCTAAAAAAATGTTCACATTATCATTGTTATTTTACAACGCGTTTTACCTAGCACGGGAGAAAAATACCAACTGAACATAACAAAACATCAAACTATCAACACTTCTACCATGTCATCGGCTGAATATCTCTCACTTCCGTTAATATAACTGGAACTCATTGGCGACAAAAAAAAAAAAAACTTTGCGCAAATTCAAGGGTATAATGTTCATCCTACGAGTGTTCTACTGAGGTTGATAAAGAAACGAGCTCCTTTATGTATGCTAATTGAGAAACAGTTGCTTAGAAGTAATAACGGTTACTCTAAGGTATCTGAAATTTCCTTCCACTTAAATCGAGAGTAAAAATTCTCTCCACCAGTAGACAATTTCTCAAGGGACTCACTTGTTTGCACCAGTTTCCGACTTTCTTTCTCATTCTTTACTTTAGACAACAACTCGGCATGACTTTTGACTGCTTCAAGGTACTGTAAGCGCTCCTTCC
Source organism: Platygyra sinensis (assembly GCA_019787425.1). NCBI lineage: Eukaryota > Metazoa > Cnidaria > Anthozoa > Scleractinia > Merulinidae > Platygyra > Platygyra sinensis. The sequence goes on from JAHPZR010013048.1 coordinate 21,323, forward strand.
AACCAGGCTTGGCTTCTCTTTTCTCAGATTCTATAAGCAATTCCAGATACTCTACTTGCGTGACCGGGTTGGGCTTGAGGGCAATTTCATCCAAACGGCGAAGACTTTTTTGAACTCTCTTTATTATGTGGAGAACCTTGGCGTGGAGACTTTGAATAGATTCTTTAATCGATTTTATCATTTGTTTACTTCTGGCCTTTTGTTGAACAGCTTTTTGATATTTCTCTATCAAGTGTTCTGCTGTTCTCGTCTCGGTGATCGTTTCATACTGGATCAGATAAGGGCGATTCTTGTGATCTGACCACTTGCATTTTCCTGGGCATATTCTGCAATTACCGTCGGCATTCATCGCCAAACAATGATGCTTCACTTTATCATCCGTAATTGGACAATTTTTATGACATGTTGTAACGCAAGTATCACAAGTGGTGGTGTGTAGTCCAGTTTCTTTTAGTGGGGTGAAAAATGGCTTCGTCACGTCAACTGTGTACGTAAACGGCTGGTTGGTTTCAATCTCCTTCTCGTGTTGTTCCAATACAATTTCTTCTTGCCGCATCTCTTCAACTTTATTCAGACGCCGAGTAATTTGGTCACGTAGGCCCCCTATTAGCACTTGCAGTTGTTCTCGTTCAGTCAGGACTTCTTGGGTAAGGCTAAGGCTGACAGGGTATACTTTTGGAAATTCTTCAAAAAATTTCTCAAAAGAGTGCAAACACATCTCCCAACACGCTTCATTAAATTTTGTTTTGAATTCTTTGGCGAAAAGAGCTGAGTTGTTGAACTTAAAGTGTTTCCCACTTTGGCTTGGGATCTTGACTTCTTTGATTGCCTCCAAAACAGGAGGCTGGGGTTCGTCATCTGCAAAGGTGATCATTATGAAAATGTTTTTGGAGACGTCATTTCCAAATATCGACAGGATAGAATCAAATATGTACTTCTGCGTTGAGGTGAGACGTGGCTGAGAGGCCTGAACAACAAAACCGATGCCATCGAGGTGATCGATGCCATCTGGCGGCGGAATGGAAAAGAAATGCTTTATCTGTTTAGTGATGTTGTCATCTCTTTCTAATCCTTCAGTTGCACAATACCCGGGAGTGTCAACAACGGTAAATGTGTACGGCACAGCTGAACCTTTCATGGGGTGAAATGTATAAGCAGTAATATCCTGGGTCTGGCTGAAAGCTTGAGTTGCTTTTGTTTCTTCTGTAATGCAGTTAAATCGGAACTCATCTCTCCATTGCACTCCCAGGATGTAGTTAACCATGCCATTGATTAAGGTCGTCTTACCAGCTCCTGTTGCTCCTACCACCATAAAAACCTTCTCGGTTTCTCCAAGCTCGATACGATTAGGTGCACCAAAACTTTGTCTTGCAATCATGCCCTCTGCCTCTGCATGTCTCATCTCTTCATTCATATGAAGGTTGTAAACTGATGGAGAACCGCCTTCAAGCTCTTTGGACATATCACGCATCACTTGAACAGCAAGACGGAGGCCAGGGGCACTCGTTGCATCGGCTTGCTCGACTGCTATTTTTCTCACCTCTGTGTGGCTGAGATTACAACTCATCTCGCTCGCCAGTCGTCGGTAGTCTAGTGAAAAATAGTAAAAACTGAGGTAAAGAGAACAAAAACAGCTGATGATATGAGCAAGTCAGTGCACAAGTATGGTTGATTGATTAAATCATTTTGATCACTCTCGAATGTTCGCTTGTTTACACATTTCTAAGCTTCTCATCCTTAATTAAGCAAAAGGCTGGTTACTTTGTCAAAGAATAGATGTTCTGGTGCATCAATTTAATTGAGTTGTCAAGTTCTTACCAACCCTTCCCAAAATATTTTTTTAATTTAGTTCAATCCTCAATAAGTCCTCAACAATGTTTCCTGTTTTTGGGGAAAAAGATTCAAGTGCACAATAGGCCTTTTGCAACAAACAATCACATGGTACAAAATCCGCCATGCTGGAGGGCAAGCTCATTATTAGGAAAAGAAAACAAACGGTGGTTACAAACATTACCCATAGACAACGCATGGTCTAATAAAAACTTTCTGGTTTACTTGACGTTTCGTATGCTACAACATACAATGTACATCTTCAGAAGTGAACGGTTATAACTGTTACAAACTTAACATTTGAAATACAAAAAATAAAGAGGGGAACTGGAGGCGAAATAAAAAACAATGACGAAATTGATACTACCGAAAGTTGATACTACCGGTAGAAATTAATAAAGAAATAGCTTCTCGCTACCAACATTTTCATTAAGTGAGGGTTTTAACTCACTGATCAAAAGAGTGTCCTTAATTTTACACTGTAAGTTGGACTTTCCAGAAGCGTTGATTTCAAAATGGTCCCATTTGATGTTCTGACCGGTAGAGATTACATGGTCATGATCAGCCAAAGCAGAAGCTTGACAATCTTGTGTGAGAGCCTTTAAATGTTCAGTCTTCCTATCATGTAATCGTCGTTTAGTTTTTCCGACATAGAAAGAATCGCAGTCCCAGCAACCAGCCTTGTACACTACTTTCAATATTTGAGAGCGGCTAAAACGGTCTTTGTGTGGAAAGAAAGACTTAACCCTGCATGTATTATTAAAAATAACCCTAAGATTGACAAAACCATAAAATTTACTAACACAAGATTTAACACGTCGCGCAAGAACTTCACTTTGGGAACCTAAAAACGGCAAGACAAGGAATATATCTTTCTTTGGAACACTGTGAAGTTCTTGCGCGACGTTTCTACCGTTTCTACAATTCGGGATGCACGCAGATAGTTGGGAGAGAACGAAGGTAGCGTTTTAAGAGATGCTCGAGGCGCAGCCGAGAGCATCTCTAGCTACCTTCGTGCTCTCCCAACTATCCGCGTGCATCCCGAATTGGATGAACGCACGGTAGACATCGTCCATTCCTTAGGCTGATAAACCACGCTGGATGTTGATAGAACATCATTCTCGTCCCCAGAGGCCGCGCTCCTTTTGGTCAGCACCAAGAATCGCGATTCTTGGTGCTGACCAGAAGGAGCGCGGCCTCTGATGACGAGAATGATAGAACACGGGAAGAATTTGTAAATCACGAGCCGCAGGCCTGTGATTTACGAATTCCTCGAGTGTTATACCAACATCCCAAGTGGTTTATCAGCCTATAGACCGCATAGAAACTTGTGGTCTATTGCTTTTATATAATAATTCTGAAGACGCGCGATTTTTCCGTGGGTTTACCGGCACAATAAACCATAGCTTGCCCGTTTCAAACGCCGTGCTTAAGTCGTGCCGAACTAAATTCATTATTTAAGTTCGACTTTGGCACGGCTGTAGCACGGCGTTTGAAACCATTTAAGAATTAAGTTCGACTTTGCCGTGCTACCCGACTTTGGCACGGCATGGTTTCAAACGGGGTGCGATTGCCGTGCCGAACTAAATAAGTAAATAACTAAAATTATCATTTTGGATTTATCCGTTAAACCGCTGGTTCGTAATATCGTCTCTTTTGTAGTGTCGTCCTTGTTGCGAGCGTGGCCATGTCCTTTGATGGATTCAAACATCAACAGCAACTGGAACTCAAGTTTTATTCGTACACGACGAATACTCCTACATCACAACAGGGACTCGTTTAACAACTTAATATGGTGCAATACATAGCCTCAACCTGGTGTTGAGCTTACAACTACTTCCGGTCTACATAAAATACTTCCGGTTTACATAAGATTGACAGTCCTGGCTAGTATCGCAGTTGGTCAGAAACAACAACACAATTTTAGATTGTGACGTTAATTGCAATTTTGTCTTAAGGCATATAAAGAGGCACTCTACATCAAACGCCTAACACCTTTCCTCAACAAAGGACTCAATTTTTCAAATGAGTATTACTTTTTGTTTCGCTTCTTCATTGTTATTAACACCGTATTTAAGGTAATTCCCCTAAAATTGTTCTACTATCGAACTTTTTTTGAAACTTGGTGTAATGAACATTCATGATATTAACATTGTAAAAATGCAATAAAAAAATGGGATCACCGTGCTTGTTTACGCGTCAGCAGGCTCTTAAAATGGGGTATTTTTACTGGTTGGGCGTTTAAAGTTCGAATCAACTTCATATAGAATTAATTCTTGGTTGCTTGAAAGGCACAAAGTTTTGTCTTGAAAGTAAAGCTTCATTTATTGACTTAAGGAGTATTGCTTCATTTAAGCCGTTTTTGAATGCTTGGTTGCGGGAATATTGCATTTTTCTCGGACAGTTCCGTGGTTAACTTGAAGTCCTCGCCTTGGCCAAATTACACCCAGTAGGAAACTATTTTCTTAAAAACAATCGTGTTCTACCATTAAACTTTTTTTCCTCTTCAAATATGTTCTTCATTAGACTGTTCTTAGCAACTACCTGAAAAAAAATTTTGTAGTCACCGTGCTCGCTATCGAGCTTAGTTTGAGGGAAATCTCTTACGTTTTGCACGCGCACGCGCCCATGTGCGCGCGCTGATGACGTGAAATCGTGCGCAGTACGGATGCGCAGTGCTAAGGATTAAGAGCTACCTTGTTTGCATATTTTAGTTATTTACTTAGTTTAGTTTCGGCACGGCATTCGCACACCCGTTTGAAAACCATGCCGTGCCAAAGGTCGGGTAGCACGGCAAAGTCGAACTTAATTCTTAAATGGTTTCAAACGCCGTGCTACACCGTGCCAAAGTCGAACTTAAATAATGAATTTAGTTCGGCACGACTTAAGCACGGCGTTTTGAATGAAACGGGCAAGCTATGGCTTCTTGTGCCGTAAACCCACGGAAAAATCGCGCGTCTTCAGAATTCTATATATAAAAGCAATAAGACCCAAGTTGTCTATGCGGTTCTGATAGGCTGATAAACCACTTGGGTATGTTTGGTATAAACACTCGAGGAATTTCGTAAATCACAGCCTGCGGCTCGTGATTTGACAAATTCTTCCCGTGTTCTGATCATTCTCGTCATCAGAGAAGGCCGCGCTCCTTCTGAGTCAGCACCAAGAATTCGCGGATTTCTTGGTGCTGACCAAAAGGAGCGCGGCCTTCTGGGGGACGAGACTGATGTTCTAAATCAACATCCAGCGTGGTTTATCAGCCTACAGGGAAAGTGGGACGATGTCTACCGTGCGGTCCTCCAATTCGGGATGCACGCGGATAGTTTGGGAGGAGCACGAGAGGTAGCTGGAGATGGCTCTTCGGCTGCGCCTCGAGCATCTCTTACAAACGCTACCTTCGTTCCTCTCCCAACTAATCTTGCAGTGCATCCCTGAAATTGGTAGAAACGGTAGCAACGTCGCGCAAGAACTTCACAGTGTTTCCAAAGACAAGATATATTCCTTGTCTTGCCGTTTTTTAGGTTCCCAAAGTGAAGTTCTTGCGGACGTGTTAAATCTTGTGTTAGTAAATTTTATGGTTTTGTCAATCTTAGGGTTATTTTTAATATAATGCAGGTTAAGTCTTCTGTTCCAACAAAGACCGTTTTTAGCCGCTCTCAAATATTGAAAGTAGTGTACAAGGCGGTTGCTGGGACTGCGATTCTTTCTATGTCGGAAAACTAAACGACGATTACATGATAGGAAGACTGAAATTAAAGGCTCTCACACAAGATTGTCAAGCTTCGTTTGGCGATCATGACCATGTAATCTCTACCAGGTCAGAACATCAAATGGGACCATTTTGAAATTCAACGCTTCTGGAAAGTCCAACTTACAGTGTAAAATAAGGACACTCTTTTGATCAGTGAGTTAAAACCCTCACTTAATGAAAATGTTGGTAGCGAGAAGCATTCTTTATTAATTTCTACCGGTAGTATCAACTTTCGGTAGTATCAATTTCGCATTGTTTTTTATTCGCCTCCAGTTTTCCCCCGCTTTATGTTTTGTATTTCAAATGTTAAGTTTGTAAACAACAAAACAAAAACAGGGGGGGGGGGGTTTTCTATAACCGTTCACTTCTGAAGATGTACATTGTATGTTGTAGCATACGAAAAACGTCAAGCGTAAACCAGAAAGTTTTTTATTAGAGCCATTGCGGTGTCTATGGGTAATGTTTGTAACCACCGTT